>CABPRJ010000505.1:179824-247835 GCA_902439185.1 Cinara cedri | reverse complement strand
CACTAATATTTAGTATGTACATACAAGGTATGTATAAAAAAAAAAAAAAAAAAAAAAAAAAATACAATACTATTTTGGCCTGCACACATTGCGACTCGTTTAACAACGTAATATTAATTTATACATCTATATTATACCGTGTAGTACGTTTCGCCGATATTGACGGTCATGACATCACTACGTCATTCACAAAATTTACTATGCCCAATTATTTGCTCAACTCGACCGTAGAACAAAACAAAAAAATATGTATATAGGTATTCGCGTTTCGTTTTTTTTTTTTTTTCTGTTCCGTATTATATTTTATTTTTTTGCCACTAGATCATTGTGTTTACGTTTTACATCTTAAGCGCGATGATACGAACCGCGATGCTGTTTTCCATTATTCTGAACGCAACGCTCAATACGCGGTGTATTGAGATCGTTTGAAAATAATACCGGCAACGTCTATTTCAACATTTTAAAATGACTGTAACTTGTCGACAAAATTTATTAGTGGTGTCCTATAAAATGTTTTCCTTTTTCAATATTATTTTAAAAGGAGCTTTCACTCTAAAATCAAAATTAACCGAGTTTGAGTGCATTAAATATATGTTTACCGCTGAAAATTACCGGTTTAGCGTCCACGCTCTTTGAAACCCTTTTCGACATTTGCCGTCCCTATTTTTTCTAACGGGCAATAACGCGAAATTGTGTTTGCGTAAAACAAACAATTTCACAAGGCCATTCAAATAGGTTTTAATGACCGACGAGGTTGTCCTCGAAATGATGCTGTTTTTTGCAGATTTTATAATTGATGTTGTATCTTTAAAACCTATTTAAAAAGGTCTTTTCGTTTATTTTACGTGTACACAAATTGTGCTGAATTGCCCGTCAGAAAGACAGAGACGGCAAATACCACTGTGTGACGGCCGCTTAATATCCATACGTTTCGTTTATAGAAAAAGTAAAAAAAAAAAAAAACGTTTCCGCGTCGATTTGTTTCAATAAACGAAATACTGCAGATTGAAAACATTATATATTATGAATGAAGACATTGTATGATAATAATTAGAGTTGAATGAAATATTGGAATAATAATTTTGTAGTCGAGGTCTTATTGATTTGTAAAACGTGCAGCCGAATTATAATTTATGTTTGCTGGCCTATATCTATAGGTAGGTATAGACAAAAACATTATAAACGAACACATATATTATAATGTTAAGCCTCCCGTCGGTTATACGTAATACGCGAAAAAATATACGTCTTTAAAAAATAATATATCAGCGCTGTTTATCAATTTATTAGTTTTAAAAACGCGTAACAGTTAATCAAAAATTTGACCCGCTTATTAGAATGCCGATAAAACTGTTGATTTCGTTAATGACGGCATAATTATACCGTAAATATTCCAATTTATATAAATTGTATAACTATAGTCAGGCACGTACGCAATGAATTGACCGTGTACTAATATTGATCGCGAAAAATTTGTACTCTAAACCTCTATTCCTATTGCAAACAAAAAAAAGTCGATATATTAGGGGTTTTTTGTGTATCTTCGCTATATACGATTCTCGCGCATGATACTGATAATGATAGGTAGGCCACTGTTGTAGGTGGGATGTTTGGAAGTTCGGATAAATAGGCGATTTAATTTATATTGATGCACAACGATAAATCTTACGAAAAACGAACGAAGTTTGATTAATTAATTATGTTTCGGTAAACTTAATTTGGAAATTGTATTCATCCATAACTACGACATAAAAAACATTAATTTTCACATTTTCGCAAACAATCCACATACATCAGAAAAATGTACGCGAAATTCCGTGAATTTCCCATCAAAATATGAACTTTAAACTTTGATAAATACTGAATTACATTTTCGAGCTTTTTTTGAGGAACCCAACGAATTATGTTTACGTTAACCTAAATAAAAACTAAAAACCACGAATATTTTAAATAGCTTTAAATTTAGCTTTAAAATTGTTGGAATGTCTATAAAGTTCTAATATATTATTAACTCTTTGAAAAAAATTGCGCATGAAATTATTTTTTACTGAATCACAACAAAAAAACAAAATTGAAACTAATAAAAGTAATATTTTCGAAAATGTTCTCGTATTTCCAAAATTGTTTCCAATTATTTTGTGAATTGCATAGAAAATGACCTTCTGAACGTATTGGCTAGATAAAATTTTCGTTCAGAAAAGATGCTATACTTGAAAATCGAAACAAGATTTCTGGTAGAATTTTCGTAAAATAATAAATAACAATAAATATACGCATTATAATAAAACCAACACATTTCTCATTACGTCCAGAGACTGAAAAACAGTTTGGATGTACATATTTCAAAAGAATAATATCTACGCACAATGTTGCGTTTCCGTGATTTGTGAAAAAGGAGAAATCAATATAAAAATGTCACAAAAGTTACAAACTTGTATTATTAAAACCCTATAAAAAAAAAAAAAAAAAAACTAAATAGAGCGATTATAATAAAAATATCTGTTTCGCGCATTAGTAGAACACACAACAAGTACAAGTACACGTATTAACGAGTACACGTAAACTCGTTAAAAAAAAAAGTCGATGTAAAACACGTTATAAATCAGTGTTTTTATACCGTGTGGTAACGGTAATTGATTTCCAGCGGTGTTTAGCGATTACATTTTGTACATTTTGTTTTTGTTTAACACGTTGTATAATACGAGCATTGTGTCGAGGAGTTGATGTGTTAATATTGTTCTCTCTTCGACTAAACGAAAAAAAAAAACCCCCGATTTTCCACGAATCGACGGTTCGTACGATTCTCGTACGCCTGCGCGCTCATCCATTCGACCGATAAGTGGCGGCGGCCCGGAGTACTTTTGCTACACCTCGGATCGCCGATAAAATTTTACTCGCCTACAGGTTTCAAATCGAATCCGTGAAATTCGTCACGTTTCCGCGGTCTGAAATCCGTTTAAACGGCTTTTGCTTCGTGAAAACGCGCCGGTTTGTCCGTTGTGTTTCCGAACGCCCGCGACCCGTCCACGCGGCGGTTTCTCGCGATCCGAACGCGGGCACGTGCTCCGCGGGCCGCCCCGCCGGCGCGCACTGTCACGCGATAAACTAACCCGCAACAGTCTTAACGGCGCGCCGGACAGCGGACTGGCGGTATCGACGGCAACGGCGACGTTGTGACAGTAATTACGTACCCGTTAAACGGTCAAAAAGCGCAGCGGCTACGTCGCGCGGTTCGCCGCGGTTACCGCAACGGTCACGATAGAATTAGCCCGGCGGGCCCCGCGGGTCGGACCGCGCCGTTGCTTCAACCCGGAGCCCGGCGCTTCCCGTCCGTTAATTAACAAGTCTGCGCCGCGCCGTTACGACAGCGGCAGCACCCGGGAACGGGTTATCAATTTACACGCGCGCCGCGGCGTTGCGGCCCGTGCCGGACGGATTTCGATCAATGAAACGACGCATCGCCGTGCCGTCCGAACAACGCGTTTATTTATAATTGTTGGCGCGCGCGGTCGAAAGGTTAACGCACAAAATCGATTTGTATCGTTGTTTTTTCTCTCTCTCTCTCTCTCTCTCTTTCTCTTCTACGCTCGGAGCGTGATTTCTTTTTGTTTTTTCTCTCCGTTGTTGTTCGAAAACGTCACCGCTATACGCCCGCCGCCCGCCGCCGCCGACCGGCACAACGCGTCGCCGAGAATGAATAAACCGCACGTACGTACACGCGAGCGCGTCGCGACGGGTTCGCTCGCACGCGGTCACCGGTACGCGGTAACGACGGAACGTTGTCCGGGGTCGTTACCGAAACGGCTACGGCTAAACCGCTAATTATTACGCGATACGCTATAAACAGATTACCGCGGCGTTATCGGTCGCCGGCCATTCGTCAATTCGTAAATCGCAATAATAACGAAAATCATCGCCGAGCGGACGCCACGCCCGCCGTTCACTGTCGCCGCCGTCTTACGGGTGAATTCGCGTTCATCGCGGCGCGTTCCGTCGGCTCGTCACCAGACTTAAAAGGCGAGAAGATTATATTACGCGCGCTGGTGTTCTTCCCGTTGTCTTCGTTATTGACCGAGCACAATCGTTTTTTGAATTGTGACATGTCACACACGCGTATCCCGGTCGAAAATCGAAATGTCGAAAAGAACAACAACGCCGGGGCGCACGTTAATCATATTGCATTTAATTTCGACGATAAGTCGATTTGCTGTAATGTTAATAAAACTAACGGCACCGAATGCGCCCTACTGAACCCGAATTTGCTATGTCTCGCGTTTGTCAGACGGAGACGGTAGGTGTGTCGGTATGCCGTCCTCTCAGCATACAACCGTTAAATCCGTTGAGTCCGGGGTGAATTTTTTTTTTTTTTCAGAGATATTCCCGGCAGTGCGCGTTTTCAGGACACTCCGACGTGAAATATAATTTTTCCAATTTTTTTTTTTACCCGTTTTATTATTCTAACCGGACAGTAAAATGATATTAACAACACGGCGGCGATTGGACAGAAAAAATAATGTATTTACATAAATGTGTTGTACACCCATATATACTACTCGTATATAAAGCGAATTAAAATATTATTTTATTGTACATAAATACAATGAACTATACTTATCTTGAAAAATTGATAACGTTGCGATCATCACCACAGTCACTGACTGTGTAATATACAGTCGGTAAAAAATATCTATATTGATTATGATGGGATGGTGAATAGCAATATTTTTGTAGATTGAGCCGACGGTGTGCTTACACGTTTATTATTCGCCAAGTTGAAATCATTGTGAACGGTATTAACGTTTAAAACAGTAAAAATTTAAACGATTCGCAATTATCAAATCGCAGATAGATTCACTTCGAGGAATGAGAGGGCTAGAGTAGGGGCCCAAAATAACGAATGATACCATGTTTATTTTTTTTTTTTATTTTTTTTTGCGAATTGAACCGGCCGAAGTCCACGAAAACGAAACAATTTTGCTATAACTGCAATGATAACACGATATTTCGACACGCTATTTCAAATCGACCAATGAAAGCGGCGTATTTGGACGCGGCGCCAAGACTAAATTGGAGGCTCTGTTAATACTGCGTGGGACGGGGGTGACGGAAACTCGGAAGTCGCGCGGGGAAACGCGTTTTTATTTGTTACAATTTTCCGGGCGAAATTAATATTATTATAATTATACTAGACGCGTAACGTTTTACACGAAACGCTTTTAATACAATTTTAAAACACCGAGTACGATGGTTTTTTCTGAGCGGAGCGAGATGTATATAATTTTTTTAATTTTTAAAAGATCGCGTAAAAAAAACAAAACAATTATACAACCGCAAGACCCTGTACGCGGATTTTACAGTATTAAACTATACACGCGCGCCTACGGCGGGCAGTGTATGCACGTGCATCCCCGCGTATTCTGTATAATGTCGTACGTTACGACTTTACGAGCGCGTTAACAAATAATCGCCGGCGAAACGCGATTTCCGGTGACCTTGTCGCGGGGGGCTTACGTATTAAAAAACCACAACATATATATATACACGCGTGTGCGCGTATAAATATTTTCGGACATGTGTTATCGGAACAGTATTTATTTACTGTGTACGGCGCCTCCCAAAAGGTACCCCGTCGAATCAACGACCCGGCGCAAGAGTTATTACGCGACGACGACGGCGCGTGATAACAATACCGCCCGTGTGTTGTTGTACCGTGCGCCCGTGCGCGGCGGTTCTGTGTGTGTCTGTAGGTCAATTACACCGGACCGCGAACGCGCAGACACGCGAAACGTATACGCGCGCGTAAAAAAAAAAACGTAAAAAAAAAACGCAAACACACACACACGCGTACGACCGAGTTATGCCGCCGCCGCGTAACACAACACGCCCGTTTCGTGATGCACATTGTGTGTGTGCATGCGTGTGTGTGTGTGTGTGTGTGCGTATAGTTTCGCGGTATGATTTTTCGTTTCCATTTCCCCGCTCGCTCGGCCGCGTGCACAACGGCTCTGTTACGCCGATAGCGACAGCGGCGGCAGTGTTGTACGCACGATACCCGTAGTGCGCTATCGTACTACGTTACCGGGTTGTCGATTGTTTGTTTTTTTTTTTTTTTTTTTTTTTTTTTTTTTTTATCTATTCCGGTTTTCTCGTTTTCCACGTTGCGTAGCCGTCGGTCGGCAAAGCTCGTCGCGTACGGGATACGGGGGTCGGGCAAGGTACACGCCGGGTGCGTATGGCAGCGGTGTGATGTAAATATACGGATTATCCGAAAATCCGAAAATTGCCCGGCCGGTAGGTACTTAAACGAAGTCGCGTTTTGATCGCGCGAGCGGGTTTTCCGCAGTTTTCCACCGCGTAACGTTTTCGTGGTTGTACGTTGTCTTGACCGACGCGAAATATAATTCTAGAGAGCTGTATTTTTCACAAAACACTTGTATCGGCCTTTTGTAGACGCGGGTAACGTTTTCGAAATATCTTGGTTGTTCTTAAGCTATTTATAGTTATTAGATATTTTCGTTTGGTGGGTATCTGTGACTAAAACTATTATATGTCTTGATGGACATTTTTCGGATTTTTCGAACCTCGGCCAAATCCCGTTTTTTTTTTTCCCCGCCACTAATGCCTAGATGTTGGTTTTCGAAACTCGGGGCGTTTCGGGTCGCAGTCTGCGGGTGGACAGTATGACGGGTGAGATATTGAGGGAATAAGAATACGTGAGAGGTTAATTGAGATACGAGAACTGGTAAAAACGTCTAGACATCGGTTTTTTACAAGACTCAGCCGCGAGTACTTCCTCGGAAGCGGTAACAGTCGCCGGGTTCGGCAGTGGATAGACGGAAGTGCAATCGGGTCCAAAATCCCGAAATCTCAAAATCTCCGCAGTTGAAATTCTTCTCAAATCTTAGCGTCGCATAAAATAACCATTTTTATATGCAGGGCAATAAGGTTTTTTTGTAGGTAGAATAAAACAATACTTTTCTTTCCGATGAAATTAGTTATGAACGGTTGGAATCACGCCATTACCCCGTCTGAATTTCGATCGAATAGTAAATGCATTTTTTTTTCAAATTTATAGTAAAAATGTATAGTACAAATTATACGTAACAATACGCTCGGTTTTATAAGGTTTAATTTTTTTTTTTTTTTTTGCGGTCATTTCGCCACATTTTTCCGGTGATTTTTCCTCCCGTTTGATTCTGATCATTAAATTCACAGCTCTACGACAATATCACCTAATAAAACGATTACGACGGCGAAAGAATTTCTTATGTCGGAGGGAACCATTTTATTTCCCCCTCACGATTGTACAGCAGCAGACGTCCCGAAAGGTGTTTATGTAATATATTTTATTTTGTATTTTAACACTATGCCCTCTCCGACAGTATAACACACATATAGTGTCAAACAATACGGTTTCTCGTTTTATCTAAAGTGTATATTGCAGCTGCAGGTATTGCCCTTCAACATAGTCTCGAGTTAATAATTGTTATCGCCGTACACCATCGTACGTGTGTGTGTGTTTTGTTTCAAATATTATTGTCAATGTCACTATATTTTATTAATATAATCGTGTAATTAATACTACTTTAGTACTTAATACTTATATACCGGCACCCACGAGTTTACGTAATAATAATAGGTAAACACACACACACACACACACACACACAAATACACCCGAGGACGGTTAGAAAAAAATACAAAAAGAAAAAAAAAACGTTAAAACTAAACATATGCCACCAGCTGCTACTGCTGCTGACAAAGTTGACGCCAAAATTTGTTTTTAAAAACGTATATAAAAAATACACGTATACATATATGTATATAAATGTATTAAACAAACAGTAATATATCACCGAAAAATATAGGTTATAATATAGTTTTACTACGGAGGAATATTGTTTTATTATGTTAATCGGAACAATTTTATTTTCTACACGTTCAATACATATACGGAAAACCTGGAAAGCAACGATAAATCATTACAATAAAAAAACGATTCTGATCAGTGGAGGTCGGTGAACCGGTAAGGTTATCGTCACAGCCGTGTTAGTCCTTGTACAGCCAAGGTAACCCAGAAATTAATAAAAATAAAACTGATGTATATAGTTATGCGATACCAGTTTTTTGTTTTTTGTTTTTAAAGAAACTGTCAGGAATTTGAAAAAATGTGTTCAAATAAAGTACCACCGGATAAAAATTCAACATCTTTTAAGATACGACATGTAAAAATCTAACCAAAAAAGTGTTTTCTTTGGGGAAAAAATACATCTTAGTAAAACTATACTTACTATATTAAAAAAGAAGAAGCTATATATACCGGGTGATCCATATAAGTAGGTAAACTTATTATCTCGGAAACTATTAATTTTTTTTTTTTTTGCCAATTCAAGAAACAAGCAGCTCTAAAATGTTGCATTACCGTTATTTTTTGTAGTGAAACTGTTACCTACTTTTGATTTTCAAATGGCAACCAGCTATATTAATAGTTCCATAAATAGATGGAGTATCAGTTTTAATACGTTTAGGCGTTGACGAGATATTTCACTTTTAATTTTCCGTTTAGGCAGTGAGTAGCGGAGAATAATGGACTTGTGTGAAGACATGGCATCACGCGGCGTTTTATTAACTCCATCTATTTATACAATTTTTATGGTCGTTTCATCCGTAAAAATAAGGGTGACACAAAAATAATGGTTGCATGGAACATTTTCGAGCTGCTTGTCACTTTAATTGTAAAAACAAAATGTCAATACTTTCCGGGATAATGACGAGTACACCCACTTAGATGCACCCGCGGTACATACAGTTTCTTCGCTACACCGAAAATCGAAAATTTGACAACAAATATACACTATGTCGCTATTGTGCGTGTCACGGCTACTTATAAACGTTCTAATCGTTTAACGCAATCAACACAGTAGAAAACAATTTAATATTGTGTTATAATGTTACAACATTATCGGGCGCTGTCCGCGGTCGTACCGGGCGGTTTACAATACCCAGTATAATACGAAAATTACACCGCGGCATCTTTTTCAAGATCGTAACGTCTTCGCGTCGCCGGGTCCGCGATAGGTAATAATTACGCCGTTTTCCCCGGGCACACATTATTATTATAGGCAACGCTGTAAAACGCTATAGATGCTGTCCCGATCGCAGCCGGACGTAATGATAACTCTACACCGCGTATCGCGGTTCTGTATAATATACTTTAGTCGTCAACTCGGCCCTACAATAATGGGTACCTACCTGCAATAATAATTATTAATTTTGTACGTTTGATTTTAAAGTACTTGTCGAGAAAACCTACGAGAAATTCAAATATTATACGCTTCGCGTTTCCGCGCGCAACTCGATTGTGTACAATATTTTCGTCACTTTCGTCCAAACGTTATTACTACTATAATTGATCCGATTCGAATAACCGACCGCCCTGTGTATTACCGCAATAGTCTCATCGTGTGACCTAATATGGAGGTCCAAGACTACTATACTATAGTTCAAAAATCAATTGTATTTTTTTCGACATGCGCACCTATAAACTAGACTCGAACACTGATCTCCTTGTATGCACAGATAAAAAACAAAAAAATAAATAAATAAATAACCGCATCTTGCGAAATAATAACAAAAAACGAATTTACGGGAGAGATATTGGTAATTTCGAGAAAAAAAGTACTATCGCCGGATACGAAATTCTTGTCTTTGTGGCATGAACAAAATCGGAGAGTTTTGAATAGTTGAAAAAGTGTTTGCCGACAGTAAAAACACATATCAGTAAAACTCCGAATCGAATAAAACTTCATTAATAAAAAAAAAAAAAATGCGATAATAATTCGACATTCTGTAAGCGACGCGGCGCTGGACACCATAATATACAACTGCTGCAGGGAACTAGGGACAATGTGCGGTGCAGTGTCGTTCATTGGCCCGAGAATATTTTTACACGGCACCTATCAATGGGAACGAAAAAAAATGGGATGCGTGTGCATGTCGTACACGCGAAATATTTTCGCCCCCTCCCTTGCGGCTCGTCGAGAACCGCCCCTAAAATGACGTCACGCGCTGACCGACGGGCGATATTCGTATTGGGCATTTAATTCGATACAATATAATGCTGTCCCGCGGTGTTTACTTTTTTTTTTTCTTTTTTTTTACTGGTGGCAAAACGAGATGTAACAATAACAATATAGGTACCGTGATTTTCACTTTACGGATTTGTTACGCTCGTTTTCACAAATGCATTTATTTTTATTTGAAAAAAAAAAAAAAACAGAAAGAAAAATGTTATACGCGCGCCAAGACTACAGCGCATCGAGCCTAACCATACGTTCGTCTATTTTTTTTGTCGTAACACTGACGGTTTTTGTGCAGCATTTAAACCGATTTTTCGGATGGTCTTTTTTTGTAGGTCTCCACGCGTATACTTAATACGTTACACGCAATATATTATTTTCCTTTATCGTTTGCATTTTTTACGAATGGGTTTTGCGGGGGTTTTCTTGCACAACCCCTCCACCCACTACCTCCCCCGGCGATTCTCCACAATTGTTTATTTTTCATAAATTGTTGCTTTCGACACGGGTTTTTCTATATTATGATTTATGAAAAAAAAAAAATGAGCTTACAATACACAGGTATATTGGTATACCCGCGTGACGTTTTTTTAAAATTTTTTCATTATTCAGTAAGTCACGCTTTGCATTGACGTAATACGCATTTTCTCGGCCCCCGGACATTCGTTATTGATAATATCATAATAATAATTATTTATTGATGAGTATCGATTTGTATTATTCGGGTGTATACGATATTATTATTCGTTCGTCCGATCAGGAAATACTGGCCAAGGTTGGAAAAAATGTTTTTTTTTTCCATTATGCGCGGTTGGATCAGATACATACGTGAATTATAATTATTTTCATCCTGAAAATCTGTTGACCGATTGAACGATAAAAGCGTAACATCGTCCGTTTACTAACGGAATTTTTCCATTTGAAAAATTAAAAACATACCGCAAAGCGATATTGCAGGTTTTATCGGGTTTCTACAACGAAATAACGGTCGATTGTTAACTGCGTTGTTTTATTTCGTAAATTATTTTTATACTGCACAATTTAAGTTGATTTTTCAGGAAGGGGGGATACAAACCTCACTAAAAGGGGCCCATTTTTTTCGGGCGCAGAATTTTCGCGA
Source organism: Cinara cedri (assembly GCA_902439185.1). Taxonomy (NCBI): domain Eukaryota; kingdom Metazoa; phylum Arthropoda; class Insecta; order Hemiptera; family Aphididae; genus Cinara; species Cinara cedri. Next base: position 236,636 of record CABPRJ010000505.1, on the reverse strand, counting down.
AAGTTTTTAAAACTATATTTTTCGCACTTGCCCTTCTCCCCCCTTCCCAGTATAGATTATTTAACGAATCCGCTATTTCGGAAACGACATGCGTGAAAAAAATTGGTCCCGCGTTCGGCTCCTCCGCCTGGCCCGAGAAAATCGTCTATAGGGACGCCCCCGGTGTCGCGAGCACGCCGTAAATCATCCGTGCACACCAAACGCGCGGTGGTTTAACGCCGCGCAGTAAATATTTTATCAATATTATTATAGGTGGTAAATAGTCGGAGGAGGAGTGATTTATGTAACGGAATAACTTTCTATTTTTTTTTTTTTTTTTTTTTTTTTTTTTTGTTTTCAAACCCATCTATACACGATAATAATAATAATACAGACGTCGGCGCGCGCGGCACAGGTTATGAAAGTTTAATCTAATACCTACCTATCGTATATTATGATAATATTGTTTAACCTCCGCGACGATACGAAAAGGGAAACGAAAAATACTACGCGATCGGGCGGTGTTAAAATACAGAAAAAAAAAAAAAACGAAAACGCGTCTATTATATTATTATACCGCCGTCGGTTTTCGACACGTGGGAAACGTAACACTCGCGTATTATTGGACGGGAGTGCCTATTATTTTGTATTTATATTATTCGAAGATCCGAACGAAAACCGGCCGCGACGATATTGACGGTCGTTGAGCGGTTTATTGGCCTCTCGCGAAACAGAAAAAAACGCTGTAATTTTGCCATTTTTTTTTCGCGCGTTTTCGGTTTTTTTTTTTTTTTCATCTTTACAATAACGCGACGCGAAGGTCTCGGCGATTACGTTATATTATAGAATCTCCCCGCAACAGGCACCGATAATATAATACACATAATAATTACGAGCTATTATAACGTATATATATATATATATACATATTTATTGTATATACAATAAATAGTAATTTTTAGTCCGACTTCTAGTGTAGGCGGTACTGTGTGTATCTACTAGTTGTGTATATTGTGTTTTTTTATCCTTTTTTTTTTTTCTTTTAAAAAACCGAGGTCACCGCCGTAATTTATAATATTACTAGGTACGTACGTATATACTCGTACCCGTGTATCTGGACAAAAGGTAGATCGTTGTCCGCGCGCGCGTGTGAACAAGTTTTTTTTTAAACATTTTTTTTTTTTTTTTTTTTTTTACGCGCATTTCGTACATATATTATTCGTTTACTCAACCCCCCGCCACGTAACGCACTATAACGCGCGCGCGATAGTTTCCTCCCGTCCCGGTTTTCGATTCCACGATTCGTCCGCGCCCGCACCGCAGCCAGCGTATACCTACGCGCTATTAAAACATGACGATAATTTAATACCGTAGGTGTATTGTTGTAATAATAATAATAATAATAATAATAATAATAATAATAATAATAATATCGTACACTCTCGGGCAAAGGTTTTCGGAACGGGCTCGCAGGTTTTCCGTTTGTAGGCCCGGCTCGCGGAGTCCGCGCGCGTCCGACACAAGGTCACTGGAGGATCCGTTCGCCGGCCGCCGTCGAGCGCGCGCCGCCGCCGCCGCCGCCGTCGCCGCGAACGATACGCGCGCGCGAGTTCTGCGAGGGGCATTGCTCCTCCTGGAAGAGTCAAGGCCGAGTGTTGCCATCTGTGCACAACCATGGGAGCCGAATATTATTACTGCACCGCGCGCACGCACGCACGCATAAACGCGACCGTCGTCGTCGGAGTCGGCGTGCGCCGTTTATAATAATAATAATAATAATGATAATACGCGTATGTGCGGACGAAAAGATTAATACACAATACGAGAGAAAAAAAAAAACGCCTTTCCCCTACTGCACCCACCCCGGTGTTGTAGCCGTCGAACCCCCACCGCCGACCCGACGCCGACGCAGCGACGGTATTACGTGTGTGCGGTATGCATACAGTCGCGGCGGTTTGCTGCAGCGTAGCACCGTCTGCGTGGCGTTAAGGCATTACGCGATAACAATAATAATTTCGTAAAAAAAAATAACGTACAGTGTTACAGTAGGTAACAGTAACCGTGTAAACCGTGCTTTTTACTTGTAGACTCTGAGCGCTAACCCGACTGGAAATCTCGCTCAGAATTATCGAGCGTAGCACCTTTTCTGCACAAAGTGAATTTTCTCGGGGGTGATACACTAAAGAGATTATTTTTTGATTTTCCCAGGAGTTTTCTGAACGAACGGGAAAAACCGTGCGATTATTTTTTTTTTTGGTTTTCGTGTCCGCGGCTGTTTTTTGTGTTGCGGGAAAAAATGAAAAAAATAATCGTTAACGCCGTAAACTTATCGGGTTTTCCCGATTATTATGAAAACTGTTTGGGAAATCCATAATGCAGCAAAAAATGTCTGTTGGCATTTTTCGTTCGGAACAAGATTTTTGATAGTCTGAAAAGTTGTTTACGGATAGTAAAAAGCGCACATTGTAGTAAACTTAAAAAAAAAAAAACAAATTGACATACTTCGCACGATAGGTGGGTCTTTGTTGTAGATGAAAAGATGGGAAGGTAGAGGAAAAATTCAATGAATATCTGAACGCAACGATTAGTGAGTTCCAACGAAAAACGATTCTGAGTGGAGTTCGGTTATGCATGTTTTGAAAGGCCGTAATTTTAATAAATTTCGTATATTTTTCGGTTTTTCCCAATTATTATGAAAACCGCTTAGAAAATCAAAAAAATGGCCCGCCTAAAATACCACCCAGTTAAAATTTTTTTTCAGAAAAGGTATTTCGCTTGAAAATCCGAGCAAATTTGATCTTTTCTGGTAGAAAATTTGTTCATCGATAAAAAATAAAACAAAAAGAAATATAAATATTATTGTAAAACCGTACGTTCCTCACTACGTTCTGAATCTAAAATCGGAATTATTTCCCACAAATATGTTGTTACGAGTACACTTTCCCGCTTACATAACAAACTCAGCTGTGACACGATTCAACGAAAGCGCTTTTTCGTTTGGTTCCCGCCCCCCCTCACCGCAAACCTCCCCGGGAACGATTTTTCTGTAATAGACCGTTTTTTTTTTTGTTTTAGGTAAAACGAAGTTAAAATCGCACCAGGAGGCGTATTATATATACACATATATTTTTGGATTTAAAGTTTTTTAAGGTAGGAAACTATAATAAGACGACAGTTAGAAGACAATTAGATAACGCTAATATTTTTTGTTTGGCTATCGTCTCCTGTATAAAACCGTATTTTCAAAGGCGAAAACCGAAATCGAACAAGCCCATTGGCCCAATCTAATTTGTGGCCAACGTCATTTGAGCAAAACTGTAGCGCCCGTAAAAATAAAATTCAATGTCAAAAACATGACAAACAGTATGTCGTGACCCATTGTTTATTATCGGTTCGTTAACTGGGGGCCGAGGATTTATTTAGTGTTCTCGCGAAAACTAACAATGTATAGCGCGGCGAACACGCAGAGCATTATGCAGATGTAAACAACAAAAAGTCGTTTCTAAAACGTCCAAAGGGAATTGAAACATAATATTATTTTGTCGCGATAATTTCGGTAACTGCGGTATACACTACACGTAATATTATTGTAATCTTGCGACAAAATTGTATAATGACTAATGGTGTCGTTTACATCACAACCGCCGTCGTCGCCGTCGCGGGAAGTGACTCGGTTGACAGTGTTTGTGTTTGTGTGGCATGCGTGATAACGCATATTCGTAACCCGTAACGCACACCGGGCGATAACTCAAAGTAAACATGATTTTTTTTTTTGAAAAAAAAAAAAAAAAAGAAAAGAAAAAATAATATTCGACTTTATTGTCTAAAACGTTCACGTATCACATCGTTAGTATTATAATTATTATAGATAGGTATTTAAAATTCAAACGTTTCCGAGTGGACGTTTTTTTCGACTTCGGGTATATACATGTATTTATTTTTTATTTTTTTTTTTTGTTTACCTATACACACGTATAACATTAGGCGGCTTAAATATTGTATGCATAAACTATTATATACAGTTATCATCTACACGAACGCGAGCACTTCAGAGCACGGTAATTAATTCGAATATTTGTAATCTAAAACGAATTCTATTGTTTTTATTCTTTTCATATATAGCTGTCAAAGAATATGTATTGTTTTTTTAAATTTTTTTTTATTAATATCAGGCAAATACCGTATAAGTACCTAATAATATGATAATAGTTCTCAAACCTTGTATTTTATTACGGTATGATATTATACGGTTATTTACATTTATAAACTATTTTAATATTATAAAACTGTATCATCTATTGTTACTTACTCAAAATCTGGCATAAAAAATGCATATAAATTATTTTAAAAGTTTATCAATAAATAATACACAAATCATAATTTTTTGATTTTAACTTTAACGCGTATTCAGGACCAAATTCAAAACCGGCTGTTATAATATAGTCGATCTAATTAGATTTTCTTTTTTTATTTGAAAACGTTTCGTAGAATATTTCCACGGGATTATTCTTCATATTATATTTGCGGAAACGCTTCTCACGTCGGAAATTTGAAAAATCTCTTGTAATCGAATTAGACAAATTTCATAAATCAATTGTGTTGGTTAATTAATTATGTCTTCGAATTTTGTCGAAAATACTTTTTTCTAGACTGGTCGAAAAACTCTACAAATTTGCGTATCTAATAATTAATATTATTATAATAATCATAAAGTGCGGTAATTAAACTAAAGCAATAATAGATTTTTAAAAATAATTAGTAACAAAGGTCCCGATGGGATAATATCATATCCGGCAAAACATACTCTTTATTACAACGGACGATTTTAATAAATTTTCCACGAGTGTCATAATATGGATAAAAAAAAAGCAAGTTCCTTTTTAAGTTGGAGATTATACGTATTACGTCATGATAATAATGATGAATACGTCGCGAGCCGTGCCATAACAATAATAACGATATGCAAACAGACGTGACGCACTTTTAAGTTTTAGGACAGCCACTGCCTTATCAACCACTCTTATCGCCGAGTTTTTTCCCACAAAGATTGGGGGTGCAGACATTTTGTTTCGCTCAATCGTAAATCAACCAGTTTTGCGCGATTTTATAGTAATTGCACAATTATTAAATACTCATGTTAAAATGTATTCATATAGAAAAAATTTTAACTATATGTTTAGATGTTTAGTATCGACCAATTACATACAAAATTTAAACGTTTTGTACACAATGGTTAATATTAATATGTTTATTTAGAATACGCGTTGGCTCAGTAAATAGTAACTCAGAATTATATTCAGAAAAATAAAAAAATTAACTCGTCAGTGAATGATAAATCGACCAAAAAAAAAAAAAAAAAATTAATGGAAGACATTTGAGTTTTCGTTTTTTTTATTTTAAAGTTGTTCGTTTTTACGATTTTGTAACACTGACCCGACATTGTCTCGAATAATAAACAAATGATAATAATGCTCCCGTCGGATGTTCTGTCGTCATAATAGTATTATATTATAGGTGTGCCACTCGTCACACTCCCCTCCGGTCAGTCTTCTATCGTCGTTTTCGTCATCACGAGGGGGAAAAAAAAAAACGGGCGATAGGCTACCGAAGTCGACAAATTTATCGGCGTTTGGTGATATATTTATTGTGTACGTATTATGGTTGATATACACATTTTTATTTTTATCGTTTCGGTGCACGGAAAATCGAATTACGCAGATTCGCGTCGATGACCGTGAATTTAATATTCTTTTGGTTTTCTGGCGGGTACGTGATGAGAATGATAATATAATAACAATATGCTCGGGCTTCCGCCAAAATATCGAATACCACTCTGATACGCCGCCGGGTAAAATATGAATAATCGAATTGTAACGATATGGACGCATCATAGACCATTTTGAAGCGTTTCTACTAAACACGAAAATACGTTTTTCGGAGGGAACCAATAAATAAATGTTATTTTGTAAAATCCATACCACCGGAATAGCTGACCAGTTCCTCGGTTTCGCTGCAAGCGTTTGCTTGTAAATTATACAAATCGGTAAACAAAAATTATTATTTCGCCTCGAAAATCTGTCAACTATTTCACATGCTCCTCGTTAAACGATTTTTCACGTCTCGTTTTCAATCCTATGGAAGGTCGGATTGATTATTGACCGAAAACCTTATCGATTACATCTCATTGCCCGAACGCCACGTTTGACGGTTTTTCTGTGGGATGCATCGAGAGCCCATAGGATTGGAAATCGATGAACGTAAACAATTTTCGAGAAACATTGAAATAGATACACGGTTTTTAATCCGATTGATTGATAAGTCTTACGAGAATTGAACGATATTATACGGTCTACATCAGTAGCGGATTGGGGATGAGAGGCTCCGGGCTCCCCCTGTGCATTTATATTATAATATTTGTAGTTGTAATAATATGAGTTAAAAATGATTATAAACAATCTTTTAAATTGCGGTTAGACAAATAAATTATTACGATAGTCGATAATGTTAATACTTGATCGTAATCTTATCTGCATTTTAAATTTAGTTTAAATGAAATGGTATTGCTTAATATTCACAAAGAAATTAATATTATACCAGAAGATGTTTTAGAGCAACAAGCAAACACCTAGGCGTTTAAAGTTTTCTCAACAATAATAATATATATATATATATATTAATACATTTCAAGTTATTTTTCTTTACTTTGTAATATTTCAATTTGTTTCAAACTTTTTTTTAAAAAATTATAAATTAAGTTATAAACTTTTAAATTGTTCACGTTAGAAAAATGTGAGTTATACTTTATTTGAAGACCTAACATATCAAATCTTCAATATTGTGTTTACAAAATTAATATGAAAAATTTTGCTTCCCCCTCCCAGAAAAAAAAAATCCTTTATCCGCCACTGGACCACAGTGCGAATGCAAATGACCTATCGTCGTCGACCTTTTGCGCGGCAATAGATGTTCAGCGTTTGTATTCAAAACGATTCATTCCCGAAGGGGAATAAAAACAAACGTTTTTATTATACATTGCGTTTGGCTCCGCGACACAAGACAATAATGTAACATTTTTCCCCGGGACCCATTGTACTTATAACAACGTATGCATATGTATCGATGATATTATATTATATTGTACGGACGGCCCGGGCCCGTTGTGTTTTACCGCCACGAAATTCCGTCCAAACTCGTCTAAAGTCCTCCGCGCGCGACACGTTGTAAGCACTCGCCTACGTACAATACAATATTATAATAAACGCGCGCGCGCCGTGAAACACTTTATGAATAAAAACTAATGATAATGTGCATAATATTGCTATGCACATCAAATTAAGTGCGCCGACTATATTATATTATTATAGGTACTATTATATTATATCACGTGCATTCTCTGCAGTGAAATATGTTACACCTACAGACACATTTACCATTATTATATGGCTAGCGTGTATTGTTTTATACGCTTAAAAAAAAAAAAAAAAAAAATACTTATTTAACCGTATACAAATCGTGTACGCGTATATACAGTGAGACATGACTCAGTGAACATAATGCACAAAGTTCGTATATCCTGCATTTTTGTGGACTGTTAAATATTTCCATTTAAACAGCTATATGTATCGTAAGTAAAACCTACGTTTTCTTATTACGTGTAACTGTTTTAGATTCTGAGCATATGGCGTGGCCGAATGTATCTCCGCGCGGTTTTACTATGATGTGTGTCTCCTTATAGTTTATTTTTGAGTCTGTAAACATCGTTTCTACCGAAAATCTTGCTCCGATAGTCAACTTCAGGCCGGGCGCTTTATAGTAGCAAATTTTGACAACATTTTAAGAAAATAACCCCCCCCCCCCGGCAGTTTTCCAAATAATCGGGAGTAAACGCGGGAAAACGGGTAAATTTACGCAATAGCGGTTTCCGATATTTTAGATTTTGTTTTTTAATTAGGATAAAAATAATCCTAGTGACCTGACATTTTCACAAAATACTAATATTAGTTCTTTTTAGACGTGATACAATTTTCAAAACATTCTGCCGAACATTCAAGCTATTGATTTTACTAATTCATATAGGCATTTGAAACGTGTTAAGTTTTTAGTTTTTATTTGATTTTATGTCGCTAACTGTATAGTTTAGCTAAAATAGCTAATTTAGCTTAATCGTTTTAGCCGAACAGAAATGCATGGAAATTTAACACGATATGCATCATAAGTTAAATTTGGTAGTAAACAAAAACAAATTTAGTGTAATGCGAAGCAGTTTTTTTTTTTTATAAGGTTTTTAAAGTTCAAATTTCGATAGGAAATTACGGCATTTTAAAACATAGTTTAACCGGACTTTGCTCAATTCATACTTTGTCGATAATAATTTATCATTGCATACAAACATCCATCAAATAAATTTATATATCCTTCTTTTCTAAGTATCCACCTAAAACCGCACACCCATTAGAAGTTTTGGATTTTTTTTTTTTTTATGTGTTAATTTTAAGGTCTAATTATTATTGTGCACACGAATACTGAATATTGCAGATAAATAGTAATATTCAAGTATTTGTAATCGAAATACTATAATAAATACGTACTGAGCGAGTGTAATGCACAACAAAATAATCCGCGAGTGGTTATTATTTCGATAAATTACTTCGCCGACTATAATACATACAATACATATCATATATACCATGAAGATTTCAAGTTTTTCCTTTGAATAATTATTATTTGAGCAATAAGCAGAATAACAAAACGAAAACAATAAAGCTGATCGGCCAATTATTTTTTGCATTCCTAGAATCGTGGCACTCGTGTATACCTACACACATAAATGCAAACTTTGTACGAAACAAAATCACGGGAAACCGAGAATAATAAAATCGTACACGCTAGTAAACAGGAGAAAATTAATTGTTTACGAACCAGATTATCGTATTATTTTTAAAAATAAATCTCGAAAAGTTGAATTCAGAAAATGTTTTATTTAAAAAAAAAAAAAAAAAAATCGCAAAATGAATTCGATATTATATTTATCTAACACATATATAACAAATGATAGCAGCGTATCAATTTAAAGCAACTTTCCTTCAATCGTTCCGGTCGATGGTCCGACGGTCGATGTGTCGAAGCGGATAAGAATTATTCCGAAAACGAATTTGAATTCAGCATGTGAAGTGTACTCAATTTAATTTTATGGTTTTTTTTCAAAACCGATATTTTCTAAAAAAAAAAAAAAATACGTCTATAGAATATGAAAAAAAAAAAAAAAACATTAAAAATCGGGCTCTCGACTGATCTATCAGTTAATAAAATTTTAATAAATTCAACTCGAGGTTTTCGATTTCAAATATCAGATCGGGTATATCAGTTTTATACCAGTAGGAAATTTTGGAATACCGCGGATATTGGAAAAAAATCATAACGGCTCACGACTATAATTTTTTTTTATACATATACATTTTAAAACAAAGACGGAAGTTCGAATAAGTGACCCGGCCGATCCGGTGAACACTTCACGCTGGATTTAAATATATTTCCAGAATTCGTAACGCTTCGACATATTGAAATAAAATCGGTGTTAATTGCCAGGCTGCGTATGTGCGTTAAACAAAAAAAGAAAGAAAGAATATTCATTTTTAACATAATATACCAATAATTGTCGGCGTGGTCTCTTATAAAAATTCAGTTATAGTTTCGGGTATGATTCAAAGAGACCTTAACATAATTCACCTCTAGACAAAGCGTTGAAAAATCAAAATCGCAATCCTCCTGCATAACATTCGCCCTCAAGTCATATTGAACAACATACCAATTCCCATTTGCTCGGAAGTAAAATACCTAGGCGTCATATTAGACAAATAACTAACCGGAAATTCTTATCTAAAGTATAAACGTAAAGCTCGTAATGACCGGCTTCATCTACTAAGACCCCTCTTGCAATCTAAAATGAACATTAACAACAAATAAATGATTTACACATTTCTACTCAAACCGTTTTAGACATACGGCATCCAACTATGGGATGCCACAAAACCTTACAATACCCGTACAATTCAGGCCTCCCGATCCATTTGCCTTCGTCTAGTTTCTTCTGCATCCTGGTGTATAACCACTAACAATCTACACAAAGGCCTTAAAGTCCAAAACGTATTACATCAGATTCCACAGTAAACTCCAATCACTTAAAAATCAATCAACTGCAAAACTATCAACTGACACAGTTCCCTATAACCATCGTCGTAGACTTAAAAAAAAAATCGTGTAGAGATCTTCTTTGGCAATTAAAATACTCATTGGCTGGGTGTTACCACTGGGTAATACCGCTACTCGAATCATTCTTACCCTTTTTTTTGTTTTTGTTTTGTCACTTATTCACTTCTTAAATCTACTTATTGTGCATATTTTCGTGTAGATCTACGATCAAAGGTGTTTTTTTCCAAACCGAATGAATAACATTGTCTAACATTTCTTAACTCGGAGTATTTTTATTTTTTCGATTAATCAAACCGAATGAAAAATGTTACTCAGAAACTCCAACGCGAGAATTTATAGGATTTATTATTGTAAAAAAAAAAAAATATTTATACCTATGCATTTTCTATATTTTTATACCGGTTTTTCGTATACCGTTCGCGTAAGTTTTATACACTCTATACGTTGACACGTTGTTAAAAATATAATAATACGTCCGCGAATTCGTAGAAAATGTGTAGTTAATTTGTAGCTATACGAAATACGAGTCGATCGAGATGACTCGTTTAGAACATCGAAACGGTCAATATTATATTGTGATTATTAAATGTAAAGCGCGTGTGGTTTTTTTTTCGTTATTGTTTTTTTGCTCCAGTCTGTTTCCGACGAATTGGCACGATATTTCAAACGCGACAAAAACCATCTTCACACCTATATGACGTATTATTCGCGCGTTTCGCGTACAGTTGAAATATCGATTTACGGAAAATCGCGGAGAATTTCTACAACGAAAATCAGAACGGTTTTTCGGACTCATGATTTTTTACACCTAATTCAACGTAATCGCCGTTAATATAGGACGGCTGCTGCGTCGTAAAACTGAAAAAAATAATACGCCGGCGACGATGACGCTCGCGACTTTCATTTTTAACGCGCGCGCGTTTGAGACGAATTCGATATTTGCAGTGTAGTTTTATTTTCACTTATTATCGCATGTTCGAGGAAATTATACGGTGTTTTTTTTTTTTTTTTTATATACTGCTACTGACGTTGTTGTGTTGTTGTGGATACGAATCGACTGAAAGTATAATATTATAGTTGTGATCAGCCATCTATACACAAACAGTGAAATGGAGAAAGAGTGAATTTTCACAAATCACTATGTATTTTTAATCGGGGGAAAAAAAAATTAAACAAATAAAATTACAATAATAATATAGGTATGGTTGTTATGCTGCGATGTCTGTAGTTTAGCATTAACCGATGTACTCGAGATCATAAATCCTCATCCTAATCCTAATTAATTAACTAATATATATATAGAATTCAAATACCACTGACTCACTGATCGCTGTATCTCAAAAACTACTCAACGTACGCACTTTAAATTTGGAATAGTGGTTCTTCTAATACTTTTACCGTGCAATAAGAAAGGATTTTTGAAAATTCAACCCTTAAAGGGGAAAATAAGGGTTTTTAAGCATGTTTGGTACGAATATCTAATTGCTTATTTATTTAGTTTTGTTTATTCAAGGATTACCTTGGCGTTACGAAAATGAAAACAATTTAAATTATTATTATTATTATTTGCACTATTGAAAGTTCACAATAGAACACATTTAGCCCGCTGAAGAAGTATTACCCACTTTCCACCTATTTGTTTTCATTCAATTCTGACACGGCAAAAACCAAAAATTAATACGGGTAAGGTTAACTAGTAAATATTATAAATGTGAAAGTAATAAAGTCTGTCTGTTTCGTTTTCACGCCTAAACCGTCGAACCGATTTTGATGAATTTTGGTATGGAGATAAATGGGACCTCGGAGAAAAACACAGAGTACTTTTTGTCTCGAACAAAAAAATCAAAAAGGATGAAAGGTTTTTAGGTATTTTCTTTATGAAAAATTAAATTATTTTTGTTGAATTATGGATTACCGTAGTAACACGAATAAAATTGAAAAAAATGTAAACAAAAAAATAAATAATAAACAGAAATAAAAATGCCATAACAACTATAAGAAATTAAAATAATAAGTCTATTTGACTGTCTGCCGATTTATTATTAGCTTGAAATAATATGTGGGCTATCTTGGTAAAAAACAAAAAAATATACGCTATATCGGGTGGGGAAGTGAAAAGTGAAAACACGTTAAACTTCATTTTTTAGTCTTTGTATTTTTTGGTACAGTGAGAACAGTACAACACTGTGTAGTGAATAGGTGGAGTAGGTTTGTTTCTGCACTAGTGCTGTAAACAAGTTATCAATTGATAACAACATATCTGAACATGCGTCTAAAATAACAAGTTGGCAATTATAAAATTATATCCGCTGGAACAGTTTTACTGAACGCGCATGTTTGTACTAGATTGTTTATCAATTTTAATTTTCTTTTTTTGTTTTTTTTTCTATCTTCTAAATATGCTTTGTCGTCGCTATCTAATAAAAGAGCATCGCAAAACGACGATGAAGAGGACGGGGAGTCAAATAATTCCAAATCTATATTTCGTAATGTCTAATTTTAAATAAACAAAATCATAAATTTTACGTAGCGAAATCTTCTTGGTTGGTTATCCTTATCACAAGTGTCAACCGACTGTTGTATACAACAATTATATACTAGTTCGCGTCATACGCATGCGCGAAACTTCTGACTAGACGTACAACACGCAATAGAAAATTATTGTTTCCAACAACTTAATGACACGTTGCAGCACTGATGGAACAGATAACATTTTGTTAGAAATAAATAATTTGCTCTTCTGGAACGCGTTTTTTAGTTTGCGTATGCTCCGAAAGTTTACGACATAGAAACACACTGGAACAAATCTATAATTCAATTCAATGGACGCCATAATGTTAAAATAATATAATAATTATAATCAACCGATTAGAATATTGCCTAAGCTTTGTTTCTAACCGATTTTTTGATTATAAAAAAATTTAATTCAAACACATTAGATGTATAATATAGTATATCAATACAATGTTAAACATCCCCATAATATAGTTTTACTGAATCGCGTAACGAGTATAATCGAACCTGTTTTCTGTCAAAAGGTACACATTTATTTAAAATCAATATTCCATTATAGTGCAAATTTTGTCCGGGTTTTAATTATTCAGTTGTATAATAAATAATAAATGTATATAGTTGATAAATATTAAATGGGAATTATTTGTTACAAATTTTTTTCTGCTTTTTTTTGTCCTAAGTGTGCCGCTTTGATTTGTGTACGTGTACGTGTGTGTGTGTGTCTATGTTATAATGATGTTATACAATTTACATTAATTTCACGTTTTACGTGATGAAAAAGTAATTTTCGTTTTTGTATATTCCGTGATCAAATATTTTGATTATACTCAAGTACTTGACTGCGTATAATTATAAAATATAAACAAAATAATTATTTATCATAATTGGTATTTTTTTTTCTTTTGTTTTTTCCGCCATTTTATTATAACTACAATGAATATTAATTTCCATTGCCAATATGCAGTTATAATAATAATGGTAACAAAAATGTGTTGTCCATCGTGTGTAGGTATATAACATTCAATTAAAACGCATAAAATAAAAACAACAAATGCAACACGATCAAATTCCATATCCGTACGAAATGCACGTAATAAACTTTTACGAGTATACGTATGCAAGATGAGCCGATTATTATGTGCGTGTATAAGCCGTGTGTATTTTAAATATTTTATTTTATAATAATTATTTATCTGTACGGAAAGGCGTGGAAACGTGTAAAGTAATTCGAAATTTAAATAATTATATCTACAGGTATATTCATTATAGGTATAACGTGAACTGTAGCAATACAAAATATATAAAAATCCAATGTCTTCTTCTAGTGAGTTTCGGCCCTTAAGACCAGCCTTCCAGACAAATTTGCCGCCATTGTTTCCTTATTCTCTGCAGCTTCTCTCCGTTGTGCAATTGGTTCCATTTTCCCGCTTTTTAAACACGGTCCTTATAAATAGGAACTGTTTGCCGTTTCTCGTTCCTATGTTTGAAAAGGAACGCGTTCCTCCCCGAACACTGAAATAGACTGGATATAGTGCAGTGTGTCATAGGAGCGAGCGCACTGAATCCGTTCATTTCAGTTACGATCAGATAAAATTGTTCAGCTAGCTAAGATGATTTGTATATTGTCCGTTCAGTTCAGTTTTCTAACCTTCGGCCCGCATCAGTTCAGTCTATCGTGGCTCGACTAGATATCGACAATTTACCGAGAACGGACGACAATACACGCGTGTTTAGGTGACTGAACGGCGACTATGGCGAAACGTCGAACTACGACGGAAAGAACCGATGTAATGTGCGGTCAAAGTCAAAACGTCGACCGATGCGTCACATTAGGAATGCGACCGAACTACTAAACTGAACGGATCCAATGTGCTCATAGCTCCATAAATAAGAATCCTTTTTTCCATGTTATATAGTTTTCATTGCCGTCTTTCGAATACGCACTTACGATCACGGATGGATACTACGGGGGAAACAGAGTACGCTGTTGCTTCCCCTGTGGGTACTTGCTCCCCGTCTATATATTTATAAGTCTTACAGGTAATTTTAGGCGTGCACATTGGATGAAAAATATCGGAAACCCACAGTTACGATTTGTGTTTTTAGTTTTTTTATATCTTTAGCCGTTTAGGACTTGTTGAAAAGTGTTTTAATGGGAATATTAAAAGGGATCAAAAAGGCGATTGTCATCTCTTTGGGCTAATTTAAAAAAAATTTGTTGATGTATTAATTAATATCGTCAATTTTTTTTGATTTTGAGTAAAATAAAACAGCTAACCATTGTATAAAATCGTGTTTTTTCTCCATAAACACTTTTATAGTATGTAATAATATTCTTATATTAAAAGATTCGGTGCCTTGTGGTACTTTATTTGAATTTATTTCGAAATTACTATTACTTTTTTCAAAAAATTGTTTTTTATATAATATTTTTATTTAGAATTCTTCTTCGGTTATGCATATACTCCAATTGTCTCACTATTCAGTACCCCAAAAGATGTGAAATTTCTGAGTATTAGTTTATTTGAAACATTAATCGAAATTTTTAGCATTTCATCCCTTAGGTCCTTTTTTCTTGATTTGTGGGTTACTTTAGAATCAAAGAAAAGTGCGACTAATACTACTCAGCTCAGAATCGGGTTTTTTCGTTTTCAATGATTTATCCTTGCATAATAAGGATATACCAGTACAACAACAGCCTACCCGTGATCAGTATCAAATTTTGGTTATTTGTGTTTTTAGACTTTTTTTTTTTTTTTTTTGAAACACTGTTTCGTGAACTGTTTTTATGTGTGTATTTAAATAATCGATATTTCCTTTTTTATTTAAGACTTCATATTTTAATATTTTCTATTGAACACATAATTTATATAGTAAATACGAGATAATTTGTTTAACGATTATAATATTTATTAATTTATCATCACTATAATATGTGTGTCGGACGCGTTCTGAAAACGCGATTGGAAACACATAAATAAAAAAACTACAGTTTTACAATAGGTAGTAAGTTCGTGTAATATCGTACTTCCATTAAATTTTACGTGCTCCGAGTATATACGGCGTTTGGGTTTCACGAGGATAATATTCGTCCGGACCGTCAAACGGTTATTGAAGTGCTCCTACATAACAATATAATAAATAACAATGCTTTTATATTATTATAGTTCACCACTCGATAGTATTATTATGTTTGTCGTCCCAGTTTAATATTTGAACTGGCTAGACGATGGTTTTTATTTATTTATTTTCGTTTATCTCTCCCTGTTTTACGGAAATTATAGTTTTACTGCGACACCGAGTGCGTGTATTTTTCGGTTTTTATCCGAAATCCAATTGACATTGACACTGATCGTAAACGGGAATAAAAGTAAAAAAAAAAATAGCCCTGATACACTGTTTTATCAAAATAATTACCGTAACTACGGGGATTTCGTTTACGACTTTAGGAAATCGAAAATTAAATTTCATGTTAAATGTTTGTAAATATAGCGTATTTTTGTAGCACGTTTAAACACTTTAGTTGATCGGTGAATGTCAATCAGTTAGTGTAGCGTTTTATAAAAACGAATGGTGAAAACTTCAACAAATCAATAATATTCATAATGGCAATGCGTAATAACAGTATGGTTTGAATGATTTAGTTTACGTGAAATTACATCTGTTGATGTAGAGAGGTCACTTTCACTGTACAAAAATATATTAGCACCCACTAGGATGAGTTTTAGCGAAAATAACGACTAATTATTATATAGTATTTTTTTAATGTATATAATTTAATTTCGTTTTTAATTTTTTTTTTTTTTTTACAATTAAATTTAATAAATTCTTGTTTTTGCTTTTTTGGTTACGTGAAATGCTTCTTTTTGGGATTTATTTTGCAACAAAATTATTAATAATAAGGAATTTTATACATTTTTAAATTTTATTATTTACATTATATTATTTTATTACTACTATATATTATCTAATAATATATGAGATAAGGTTTAAATAATCGCGATAAATTTGATATGTACAAACACAACGGTTGTGGTATAGTGGTTACAAAAACAGAACAATTTCAAAATTAAATTTGTTTGTTATTTTTTTCGAGCTACCCACCGAATCGACCTCCTAAACCGTCAATCATGCGTAGTTTCAAATATAAGGTCGGCGCCACACTATATCAGAATCTAAAAAAAGTATGTAGAGTAATAATTTAATTTATATCCGTACGCAATATGATAAACCATTGCTAATTAAAACGATCTTGAACAGAGTCATATTAGTCATATTTTTCTACTTGTGGCCAAGGTTATACAGAAATCAACCAAAATTATGCCAAAATGTTCAAGTTTCACCAATTTATTTAGAAAACTAAAAGGAAAATCAAAAAATTACCTCTTCAATGCACCAATAGTAGATAAAAACAAAGTTATAAGAATGTTCTTATATAAAGTTTTTAATTTGGGCTAGATTTCTGGCGGAGAAGTTGTTTAAAGACATTTCAAAAAAAAAAAAACATATTAAAACCAAAATCATTCCTCACTCTGCTGAAAATCTAATAAAAAATGTCAGGCCGAATGGATAGTTATTATTACTGTTTATGTGTATTTAAGTTGTTTATTTTCGTTAGTTTACGCGCCGAAACGACAGTTTATTAACAGTACACCGGGGTGACACTCATTTTTTATTGTAACATATTTTTAATCCGACCTTTTAAACGCGACGTATAGCTTATCTTTTGTCTTGGCCTCGACGTCGCGCCGTAACGGTCCCATTTTTTTTTTCTGTACTTTCTGTTGATTTATCGTTATAAAAAAAAAACATAATAATATAGAACACAGTCGGAGAAATTATTAGAATATATAAAATTATTATTTTAAGTTTGTAGGTGCAATACGATTTGGCCGTACGCCAGTCATTTATATATTAAAACAGCAGCCGAGGCGAAATATGTATTTTATCATTATACGATTAAGAAAAATAAAAGTTAAGAAGCTACGAAGCTTAAGAACATACCTAGGCGTTTAATTTATGTATGTACGCTACCATAAATCACTGCTAACGAAATACAATTCTGAACATAGTTCAGTTATAAATGTTTCGATATGTTCTAATTTTTACGTTTTTTTGTTAATATTTAAATTTAAATAGCTTTTAAAAATATTGCTACATTGCACTATTTACACTACTTGAAATAAAATAAAAAGCGAAAAAAAAAATAAAAAAATTTCAAAAGCCTGTAAATAACTCAACAATCGAGTATCTTGAAAATTTCACCATGTGTAGAAAAGACCGATGTAAGTACGGGTATATTAGTATAAGTATTATATACAAATTGCAGATCTCTACAGTAAATTTTAACCGAATCGCAAAAACAAAAACAAAACAAAACCGAAATTATGGAATCCGTTAATTTCCGGTTTTCCCAGTTGAGATAACTATAAGAGAAATTCAAAAAACTAATTCCGAATGATCTATATCTAGAAAAAATTTTCTTTCAGTAAAGATGCTACTGATTTTTTCCCCCGGGTTTCTCCAAATTATTATGAAAACTACAAAGAAAACGAACAAAATTGCCTCTTTAAATGCACCGAACAGATACAATCTTAATTGCTTTCAGTAGAGACGCGATGTACTTGAAAATCGGAGCAAGATTTCCGGTAGAAAAGTTTTTTTTCAGACACTGCAATAAAAAGAAAAAAAACCAATTCAACGCTGGCTGCGCTATGAATCTAAAACGATATACGCACGCCAACCGCTATAAATCGTACGGACAACTTTGAACTTTCGTTTTTATTTTTGTTTTCTGTTTTTCACTTTTTTTTCATTTTGCTTTCATATACCGACGGGTCCACGGTCACGGCGGCGTCTGCTCATGTCATCATCATTATTATTATTATACAAGACGTAATAATAATTATTATGTACTACGAAATCGTATAAACGCGACGATTCTAGACGTTATACGCGCATAGCGGTACTTACATCTGTATTATAGTTTTTGGCCGTCAATATATTTATACAGGGCGATCGTCTACGCCAACGATGATTTCGGTGTTGTTGTGAGTTTTTTTTTTGTATAATAATATATAATATCACGTCGTTATTATATGTTCAACATTTTACCGGTATTAAAATGCTTATCGAAAGCGAAAAGGAGAACGTTTTTTTTTTTTTTGTTTAGAGAAGTGTTGGCTTCAAATATTGAATACGACAAATTCTAAATTATCTAGTTTTTGTGTGCGTTTTCGAACCTTAAAGATATTCGTTTTCCAAACGGGAGTTTGAAAACGTGACTATTGTCATATTATTAAATACCTAGGCAGGTTAGGTACTAAATGAATAATGAACATCAAAAGTATTGATGACGATATGCGTTTATCTTTATACGTCAGGTATACGGAATGCGGCCGTGCGAGAAAACATTTTTCGAAAACGTTGTAAATTACGGTAGCGCACATAGAGAGGAGTTAGGAGGTCACCCCCCCCCCCCTCCTACCACCGAAACACATTTTAACGTTTTTTATATTTTTTCAAACCGAGTTTTACATCCAACAGCATAGTATCGTATATCACAGAATAAAATAAAATTTAATCGCATCAAAAACTGTATTTTTTCAGTAATAATATAGCGATAGTGTTGCACTGATAATACGCGCAGGTACTGTCCGCTCTACAAGAAATTATTACAAGCAAAACTAATCCCGAAAACACCGCCGGCGTGCGCTACGTGGTGAATAATATCGCAGAAAAAAAAAAAATCATCGAACATCTGCGCGGTTTATTATTACGATCAAAACATCGCCCGGCATATTTTCGCATTGGCGTCCGATCTTCCACAATTTGATAGGCGCGCGCGCACGTGACGGGAAAGAATCACCGCTCGAGAATATTATAATGCAATAACACAAACGACCATGCGTGCAACGTTGCAGTTATGACGTATACACTTTCATACATACTGTATCGCAGGTATCCATATACTATTACGTCGGTCCGACGTATTTTTTATTCGTTTTTTCCGCAATGACCTCGCGTGATAGATAAATTATACTGGCGGTTTGAAATAATAATAATAATAAAAAAAAAAGAAAAACGGACATTTCTCTTTCGATGTTATAATTTGCATAATATATTATAAAATACTATATACTTTGTGGCCTTAGGCGCGGCGCTCAAGTTGGACCGATTTTAATTTTATTACGTTCCATTACTATTTCATAATTTAATTTTAGATTCGGAGCATAGCGAGGAAAGTATTGGGTTTACAATGAGGTTTATTTTTTTTATTCGTGAACAACTTTTCTAGCGAAATTTTTTTTTTTATAAATACTCAATAAAGGATTTATGTCAATAGAATTTTGTATGATACCACGTGAACATGATAGTTTTAAATAGTTTTAAGTAGTTTAAAGTATTTATGTATTATATAGTATGATATTCTGTACTCACGGGTGTTAAAAAAAATAAAATGAGAAAACCGTAAGAAGTAAATGTTAAAGAGTGCTAATGGTCTTAAGTGATTGTTTTGATTTTGCTCTTAGCATAAAATTGCTGTTTTAACAAATCTTGTCATTAAAAAACCGTCCAATAATAATTATTATCGACGCACGATGTAAAAGTAATGTTGCTTTTCCTGCAGCGCTTGCATTCGGTGATGATTTTTACGGGAAATTTTCGTTTAAATATCTAAAGGTAACAACCTTGGAACGGTTCACGGATTCACGTTGATTTTAATCGAAACGTCGACGTCGTCACAGTCGGTTTGAAGGCAAACAGCGAAATGGAAAACAGTGACGTTTTCTCTTGCAGATACTTTCGTCGTCTACACACCCGTGTGAACTGAAATATAAAACTTACTTCGTCGGAAGTAATTTAACGCGCGCGTGTCTTCGTATGCAGTATATTTTACAACGTGGTGTTATACATACAATAATTGTTAAACAATTGGTAAATGGCAATTATTTTTATTGTGTGTACAACCATGATTATTATTGTATATTATCAATTTTTGCCGTAAAAAAAAAATTATATTCATCAATCATATCAAACATTGGGTACAGTGTCAACCCAGTGGAAGCACGTTTTCCCATAGAGCTCCGTTATTAAAAACAACGATGTGCTGAATTTGGTAAAACAGAATTTTGAACGTGCGATGTAAGCGAAACTGCTGCGTTTCAAAATTTCAGAACTCTGCGTGCCATAGGAATTTTATCCAAAGCCGGTAATTATCAAACAGTTTTTTAATTATTTAAAAAAAATACACGCAATAAAAAAAATAAAATATGACCCACCAACAATAGATTTTTTCCCAAACGAAATTATTATAATAACAGCGTGGAAACCAAACATAAATAGACCCAGAGGGTAACGTACACAGAGATGGGCAGACCGAATTAAAGAAGATCTGAGGATATTACGAGTAAGGAATGCAGAAGAAATTACAAGACAGAAAAGAATGAAAGCGTTTTGTTGTTGCGGCAATGTGCTTGAAAGGTCTGTAAAAAGCCGAGGAGAGAGAGAGAGAGAACAATCAATTATTACAGAATCGAATATTTTTATGTAATTTTAAATCCCGAAAAAAATCATTTGAAAATTCTATACTTGGTACTTTTCTAATAATATTCAGCCGTGTATTCCTTTTTTTTTTTTCACAGTTACTGCGCTCGGTTCCTATTCAATTTTCTATATACGAAGCGCATTTTACGCATGTTTACGAATCCGTAAACAATACTATTGTACGTATTTTCGGTTCACGGAGATTCTCGTATAGTATTGATATTTTCAAACCTCCAGTATCCATATACCTATTATAATAGTTCTAACGTAATAATATGAATAATTCATTTGAACATGAATCACCGTTACTTTCCGTCACAAACGACGTATTTCGTCAAAAGCCGTATATGATTATAATATGATGTCTATAATACATCGTGTGTTATGTATATGCGACAAAAATATCAATAGTAGTAAACCAGCGAGTTGTTGTTGGTAATTTTAAACGTGTATAATATTGAGAAGTCGATTTTCAGCCGTTTAATGTGGTGGCGTTTTCAGCTGATGGACGTGCCACTGTTGTAGGTGATGAAAAGACGGGAAGATTATAGGATGCATAAACGTATTTAATTTATACATCAATATCTAACGATGAGTCGATATCAAAGAAATACGATTCTGAGCTAAGTTTGGGTAAAAATGTATTGAAATGTGATTTTTACGATTTTGAATGTTTAAAAAAGAAATTATGATACGCTCAATTTATCGCGAACCTCATGTAAATTAGCCTAGCATTATTTTCTACTTGTTCAAAACAATTTTGTCCAAAAAAAACCAAATTAAAATTAAAGGAACTTGAAGATGTCAAATGCTCGTAAATAACTTAACAATCGCAAGAATGATTTGAAAATATATTGCTACGTCTGGAAAATGTGAATACAACAAGTATTCTGTGAAAATTGTGGATTTTTACAATTAATTTTAACAGAAATACAAGAAATAAACAAAATTTAAAATAACGAAACCGTTATTTCCGTAAACTTTCCTGGTTTTCCTATGTTTTTCCTAATTATTAAGAAAACTATAAGGGAAATCAAAAACCGACCTCTGAATGATCCAACTAGATCATTTTTTTTTCTAAAAAAGATGACACTGTTTTTTTTTTACGAATTTTCTCAATTATTAAGAAAACTGCAAGTAATATCAAAAAAATAAATATATATATATATATATATATTTCTCGAATGTACAAACTGTAGATGCAATTAATTTGCCTCTATGCAATAAAGGACGCAGGCAACTTATATGGTAGAACATTAGTTTGTAGACAGAAAAATAGGAAAAAAAGACGGACATACTTCGCACGCGGGTGAGCCACTATTGTAGGTGAGACATTGGGAAGGTAGAGGGAAAATTTAACGCATATCGCAAACAATTGACCATTGTTAACGAAAAACGATTTTTAACGGAGTTCGGTTAATAGTCTTGCTTTTGCTTTATCAGCAATATATAATATGTCACATTATGGTAAAATAATTACATATGAATTATAAAATTGTCTTTAATAATTCTTCTTTTGTTTAATATTGTATCTATTTTCCCGTTTTGCCCGATTTTTACCAACATTTTTCTATTTAATGGGAAAATCAAAAAAATGACCTCACTTAAGTATCACCTCAGTCAGATTTCCTTTCAGAAAAAATGCTATCATTGTAAATCGGAGCAAAATTTCCGGTAGAAAAGTTGTTCAGAGAAAAAAAAAATCGTACCAATATATATTTTACTAATATATTTCGTAAATTTTCCCGTTTTTTTTTTCGGTTTTTCACGGATTTTTAATTTGTCGAGAAAACTCTTAAGAAAATCGAGAAATTACCTCCGCATAGTACCACCCCAAAGAAAATTTCCCTTCAAAAAAAATTCTACATCGTATACATCGGAGTAAACTTTCTGGTTGAAAAAGTGTTCACATAAAAACAAAAAAAAAACATCCTTGTAAAACCAATAAATCCTTCGTTACACTCATAACTAAATTGTAAAATAAACGTTTGTCTTTGTTTTTTCAACGGTGAAAATTTTGGTTTCTTAATATATTAAAGACCAAGCGAGGTTTTTGCGCGCTCGAAACGTTTTTTACAAACAATTCTACGGAATTTCCGCGTAATCTGAAGCAATACTTGTTCTGCTCGTACACGGGATAATTCGGCCCCGACTTTATTGACAAGTCTGTATATTTACATTCAATTACATAATTTAAACGTTAGTGGGTAACGCGCGTAAAGATACGAGTATTTGTATTGGCGTCTAAAAAGTAAAAACCCGAACGATTTAGTCTATGTGTGTATATCAAATAAAAAAAAAAAAACAAAAATGCAATAGTATATGTACACATCCCGAAGAATCTGGGCGCAGCCTGCGAGTAGGTATTGTGTAACAGTGATGCTTTATAACGTATATACGTATATAGAAAATATATTCCTAGACAAGTTTCACTTTTTTTCGTAGATGCAACATCGGCACCTTGTAATCTCAGCTCGGCAACAACCGGGCGGACGTCGGTCTCGAAGAACGTTTTTAAAATATTTTAATTTCGTCGGATAAATAATTACAAAATATAATGCGTATTATAGCTACAGTATCCGGAGACCGAATTGGCATCCGTTCGTAGGCGTAGCGTTTTGCGAAAAAAGTCCATATTTCAATTTATAAAATGCAATCGTTCACGATTTTGTTGTACACGTTACATATTGTACAGGAGTTAAAAGAATAAAAAAAAAAACCAATTTGAATCCGTCTATTTATGTATTCGGGTTCGGATAGCACTAAAGATTTACTTACACTGTGACCATAATAATATACAAAATACAATTGTGCTAACAATAAATGTTTTTTTTTTTTCATCCGTGAACCGCAAGAACAGTAGAAATCGAAAAATAAGTTTAAAAAAAAAAAATCGGATTATAAGGTTAACACTTTTTGCGCACGGCCCTTTGATCGAAATAATGGTGAGTATCGGCATAAACCGATATTAAGGATATCTGAGTATTGGACCCAATATTGTCGAAATATTTTTTTTTTTTATTAACGTCTAATTTCGATAATAATAATATTACAATATATGAAAAAACCGTTTCAAACTTTAAATTTTAAATGTTACCCGCTGTTAAGCAAAGAGCGCCACCGTCCAATCAGATTGATTTTAAGCATATTCGTTGCCGTGGTTCAATTAATATTAAAAATATTGATGAATATCGGATATCGGCAAAAAATCATGTCAATTCACCACTTTAAAATAAGCCATTTTTTCTGACATTTTACACTCATGATTTTACTATTATAATCAATTTTTAAAAGTGCGTTACAGTTCTATTTGTTGTTCGTCAATAAATCGAGCAATACAGCACAAACACGTTTTCGGACTTTAAAAAGTGCTCAGCATCAAATAGACCTAAAAGAAAAATTACTTCACCAAATTAAATAGACAATATTTACTATGCTTTTGCAGATGAGGAATTTTTCTACATCTTTTTCCCAGATAATCTATTAGTACATCGAAATTAAAAAAAAAACACTATTTTGTATTATAATTTTTCATATTAATAGGAAAATGTACAATTAACAGTGCATTGTTGTCCGACAGACGGACAGAGATGGAAAATATTACTATGACGCCCTCAGGCCATCTTAAAATTATTCGGCAGTAATAATATTCGGAATTTTTGATATTTCAAAAATTATTAGATGGGAGCAGCACGCGTCAGAATCAACTTAGGAACGAGAAAAAAAAAATCCGTTGTATCCTGCAATCGTGGTACAATGACACCGCTCCAACGAAGTTATAATGTCCGGAGAGAAACCCTCAAACCTCTAGCTGTCTAGCTGTCGAAAAACCACACGGCTTAGGGACAGGTCGCTTTTCAAAGTAGGACGCAACACAATGAATGAGAGCGACAGATGTCAACGGCGAAACATCGTGCCTGGCCCCTTATCAATATTCTAGCGGCTACATTAAAATATTCCTCAGATCATGTGGATGTAACCGTGAGGGTGTGCGGGTCTTCTCGGCACAGGAGCCAGTGATTTTTGAAATCGAACCTTACACGAAAATCGTGAGCGCAAATAATGCGAATTCGAATCCCCGGAATATTGATCGCGCGCACTGAGACGTCATTTTGGGAAGCTTGATCGAGTATTCGGCGGGCGGGGATCAAAATCGTCCGAAGGCCGTGCCCTGTTTTCGCCGCAGGGTCATTTGACCGGGGGGTGAGTCGGCGAACCCGACACGACTCTAGGACCCCGCGGCGGTACGCGCGCACGGCCCCCCGTCGTTTGTTTCGGCACAGGATTCGACCGCGCCGCGGACCCGAAAACGCGCGTTAAAGTCGACGGCGTCCGGTGCGATGCAATGTTGCGCGCCTGTCGTAACGATAATAATGGGCGAGCGGCGGGCCGTGCAGTACGGTTGCATCGGGACGACCGCGGCGACGCACAGGCAGGTAGGCAAGTAGGTACGCGGACGTCGTCGCGTGCATACGAATGCAACGGAGGATAGAGAAAAAAAAAAAAAAATCGCCGCGCGGTCATCGACGGCGACGTCGTTGCCGGTCGTGCGTACGGCCCGGCGGCGGCGGCGGCGGCGGCGGACGCTCGAAAGGTCTAAGACCCTCTCGCCGCCGCCGTCGCACGATCGCGCAGAACTACAGCGGAGAGTGCAGTGGTCGCGTACGTCGGCTCTTTCGGAGTTCAAGGACACGGTTCGCGCCAGCGGTGGCGCGCACGCAATATTATCGCCGCTTTTTTACGCTGCACGGCGAATGGGCCTCCCCTCTCGTTTTCCCGTCGTCGTTTTTCCCGCTCCTTGGCGTCGACGGCGGCGGCGGCGGCGACGGCCTACCGCTGCGGTCGTCCGCGGCGCGACACACGCGGCCGCAGAGCCGGAGCGACACGCGTGGGCTTTCGGCCGTCCGCGCGCCGTTGTCCACCGCCGCCGCCGCGTGCACACGCGCCGCCCCGCGAATACTGCAGCGGCGGCCGCGGCGTCTGCCGCAGTCTCCGCGCCGCCGGAGGTGGACGCCCGTTTTTCACCGGTGTCGGCCTCTTTGTTCCAATGGTCCAATGACCTCCTATCCTACGCCGCCGCCGCGTACCACTAATATTATTATTACTACTACGACTACTACTACTACTACTACTACGACTACTACTACTACTACTATTACTACTACTACCACCACTACCACTAGCACTACTACTACTACTACTATGCTACTACACTACTGCGCCGATGCCCAGCTCTTTTCCCGCCTCGCCCCGCGCGTCGTGCGCGTATTTTTTTTTCCCTTTTTTTTTTTTTTTCTACTTTCGCAGTTCCGCCCGGCCGCGCTCGCCGCCGCCGCAGCCGCCGGTTTTCCATCATCGTTCGCGCTCCTCATCTCCCACCCCCTGGGATACGCCTCACCCGGATTCTTGTGACGTCTCGATATACGAGTGCACCGAACGACACATTTTCGTCAAACTCGTATATTTGTATTATTATTATTGTTATTATTACCCATCGTCGCTGACACGGTTCGGTAACGAAATTCGACTGCATTCGAACTGCGCGCCAAAGACAATTCGCACCACGGGTAGGCCGCCGCTGTGCGTGGGAAATACGGGCCGGGCCTGCAATGGGATGCAGTTTGAAGTGTACCGAAAACGACGGCCAGTAAAAATCGTCTTATTTGCTGTCGGACTTTCTAAAAAAATGTTAGGGATCTATAGGAAAATTGTTCACGTTGCACGGAACGTTGGCCGAAAAATCCATATATTCTGTGATACGATGTGAACATTAGAGACTTGGGATCGTTTTAACAAACCGAAAATGTGTTTTCTGGCGAGTCGGAGGGGAAGGACATATCTTGGTAAAAATAATAGCTCCTTGGTTACATTTAAAATCTAAAATCGGCCAAATTGCATGCCGTCGTTTTTTTTTTTTTTTTTAATGTTTAATTTAATTTTAGTCCGTTGATACCTTTGCAAATATTATATACTTCTCACAAATTGTATGCCGAAATCCCCGTTGACAAATAGTATTAATAGTTTCTCTCTACGTTGCTCTGTATAAATAGACACGGATGAAAAATATTTTTTTTTTCAAATCAAAACGCAGACATCATGTGAATAATAAGGTTATTAAAACGAAAAAATAAAACATTTGTAACCACTACGGCGGTTGAGTTATACGCTTACTGTCGGTCCTTAGTTTGTAAAAGCGAGAAGCAGAAATGTTACGTATTATTATAGCCTGTAGAACGTAGGTATATATATAGTTACGTTATTGGTCAATCCGTTTAAGTGGGTGGACCGTCCTCTTCAACTCGTATTATACTTGTTACTATTACATAATGCAATATATATATATATACTAATAATTTATGAAGGCGCTGAGATAGAAACTATAGCAGTGTCAAACAGGCGATTTATGTGAAGATCGCGTGGACTTTAAAATATTGAACAATCTGGATAATGTGAAATGAAGCCGTAAGATGTCCGTTTTCCGCAGTATTTTAAATCGGTTATAGTAGTAAAAAAGGTATTTTCGAAATAGACCTAGATTACCTTTAAGATCAGTGATCGAATTTGCATGTGAGTTATCAATTTAAAACATATTAGATCGTATACATATTATACATATATATTTTTTTTTTCTAACTCATTTGAGTTTTAATCAGCATTATAAATATTCACCGATGACCGAGTATTATGACGAACACTTTAAAAAGTATAAATATACATGATAAAACGCGGGACGATGAATCATCGGCGCCGTCCGTACATGCTATTTTCCGGGCGACTCTTTCCTAAAAAAAAAAAGTTAATAAAAAGAAAATTATATTCGTTTTGGTCGGTCCGTTCTATTATTTGTTACCTATACACTTTTACAGGTCTCGACGTTACTACACCCAGCAGTTCTGTATCGATAAAACATGAATTATCCGCACCAATAATATTTTGAAAAAAACACACGACAACCGTGTGTTGTATAAATATTTTCGTACACGTGATAAAAATAAAAAAAAAAAAAAAAACCTAACTAAAAACTACAATGGTGATGAACCACTGTGACAACGGCAGCATATCTGCAGTGTCTACCAAACTGTGTATTACAGTTTTAACACTACGAGTATAACGTACAATTTGGAAGACCCTGTATACGTTGTTTTCGGGAACGGTCGCAGGTTCATCCTCACCCCTCACAAGAAAATATAGGGGTCGACAGAGCTAAAAACAGCTATTATATAAATATATATATAATACACTTACCATGGAAGTGGGGTTACCACGACGACGGCTAGTCCGCAAGGAAAACTGCGTATACCTATAACGTAATAAAAGACGCAGAGAAATAAGAAACGCACGCGTATTTCGCTTACCACAATACTGCTAAAAAATAAATAAAAACCTTCACAAAAAAAGCACCGAAAGTAATCCTACGAAAACCCTAGGTAATAATTTAACGGTTTTCAGCTAGGAACTCGTAATTACTCATTGATTGTATTTCATTTAAAATTTATTAGCAAAAATACAGAAAATATAAATACAAACATTTTATCAAACCAAATACGAAAATTAAAGATAACAATAGACCCTTCACAAAACAAACAAAATGTGATTTTAATTCTATACATGATTATAGTAGGAAACAAATTCGCATTGTCAACGTAGTTTCATATTGAGCCGAAAAAGGAGCGATTCCCTTTTGTACGACATCAAAAATCTAAATATCAGGTATCAGTTATAATATACTAATTATAAATAATAAATACCATATGGATGATACGTCACCGACCGAACCCATTTATTATATTTTTTCGAATGTGAACTAATAACAAATTTGTTTACGTTTTGATACAGTGTGTTCAGTCCTACAATGCCAAACATTTGAGACCATAATAATGTGTTATACAGTAATATACATCTATGAAAACTACGCGGGTGACTACAGTCTTCACTGATAACCTGACGTGTCCCATCCGTGTTTTTTATTATCAGCAATCGACCGTGTTACTGTCATAAAACTAGCATAAGCGGATAGCTTGACTTTAGTTTTTAGATTACTCTTAACAGTCCTAACTGTGAACTATAATGTAGAAGGTTTATCTTAAAGTTGCTAGGGTGCTTGATTTTAACACTTGGAAAATGTTTTTTCTCTAGTTCATTTTCTGAACAAAATGTCAAAAATACACGTAACGCATGTAGACAATTTTAATACTGGGTATTCAAATACATATAATAAATGAAAAATAAATTTTCCTCAAATTGAAAATAATTTGGACAATAGATATTCAAAGTGTGCTAAACCACATTCGACATACCTCGTAGTTCTGCCTGTGAGAGCTGTAGATATTAATTAGTCCTATTTTAGGATTTTACAGAACAGGAGGAGGAGGAAAAACAGCTGTGAGTGTTACATAATACCACAGCATCCCCAATATTGTTATTGAGCTCTATAGTTGAGCCATCACTATGGTCTACAGTCTATTGTATGTTAACCAGGTATTTTAATTTTGCGTTAAACCTCAGACATAGTGGAATAGATTAAAAAAGAAAGACTAATCGACGGACAGGCTATATGCATAGAGAAAACAGGACGATTTGGTAGGGACGATAAAAAATAGTACAATAACGACAGAATATAAACATAGGGCAGATATACATTTATAACCATACTAATATTTTTTTTCCCGGCTTAGTACAGGCTATTTATTAGGCCCTTCGCCGTAATCACAACACTTCTCCGTCCTTCTTCGTCACTGTAGCTAACTCTTTACCATTTTCAGGTCACTCCTAACTTCGTCTACACATCTTTGCCTTGGCCTTCCTAATGGCCTCTTTCTATTGGGAATCCATTTTGCCGCCTCTCGAGTTGTCTAGTCTTGTGCTCTCCATATGTGCCCTGCCCAGCTAATACGCTTGCTTTTCAGTGTTGCTACTGACATTGTTATATTAATATTAATATTATATATAAAAACAGCACAACATCGGTTTTGCTGAACGAAAAGAGAACATTATCCGATTTTCAACGTTAGCCGCGTAACATATTATATAGGTATTATATAATTATGTGAAACCTCAACAGTTCGCATCATTATATTGATTTCGAACGATTTTATTAGATCTTCGCTGCAACTATAATAATACAGTCGCGTCACGTTTAATGCGCAATATGCATATAAAATCAATAAAAGTCTAAACCTTTGCAGATCGTTGTATACTTCGCTTCGAAAATTATTTGATTACGTCGCAAAAATGTTTTTGTATACCTGTGCTTTTCAAAATACTCGACTGATATTTCAGTTATTTCCTACACACTTTTGTATTATTATTAAATTTGTTTTCTATCCGATCGAACATTATAATATTCAAAAACTGTTGACGTCCGTACCTATACACATAATATACAATAAAAATACTAGTATTTCTATCGACAATTTGAACAATATAATATGATTTTATTCTGCAGTACTATGTAAAAAAAATCCAAAATCAAATGCCAAAACACACGCAAGCAACGACGCAATGATTTTTAACATACATTCTATAAAATCTTCTGTAAACAAAACAATCGAATTGAGAAATTTTAGGGATTATTTATTTTTGGACTGTTGAGAAACGAAAATCGTTTAGCACGGTCGGCACTAACAAAAATCGATGGACGGGTGTGATTAAAAAATGTCCGACTCTAAACAAAATAATGGGTGAATTTTTTATTCGCCCATTATTTTGTTATTTTATAGATGATAATAAATTATACGATAATAATATAACATCATTACATAATAAAATGCGTACCAAAAAAAAAAAAAATAAAAAATTAGTTTGCTGACAATTGAATTTAATTATCATTGAATTACACCGTAGTCTAAATTTCCAAGTTCCGCAACTCTCCGCCATTCACCCCTGTCCTCTATTATTATCTCGAACGTGTTGTACACAGTTCCGCACAGTCTTTTAATTCTCGTAACTCTATATAAGTGTCCGAATCAACCGAAACGGGGAAACCGCGGGGAGAACTTCTGAAGATTCCGTCCGTAATATAAATATTAAAGATGCGTCCTTTTTTCAAAAACAATAATCATATATTAAAAGGTTCCTGTACGAAATTCGATCGTATCCGCGGGATTATCACACCCGCGAAACTCCGAGACGAGAATCAGAACATAATCCACGCGGTAAATTACACGAGTAATTCAGCGTGTACGTCTAAAAAAATTAATTTAAAAATTTAAAACGGCGATTTGAATGTATTTTATGATTTCCCGATCGTATTATCGCTGTAGCCATCAAAACATTCAAAACCCCGACGACGGTCTGGGTCATCGTGACTCACGGGCCAGCGCCGAGTCAAAACATAAATACATAATACGCATTGAGTCATCACCTATTGCTGTAACTGCCGCGACCGTATACACACGCCGGTACGCACGTCGAATTCGCACGGATTTTGAATCGCTCTGTATATATTATACACGTATATTGCATATACATTGCATTGTGTAGTATAGTTTACTCGCTCATTTCCACTCGATATAGATAGGAGTGTCGTGGTGGGGCCTTCCGTCCGAGTTCATTCATCTCTCGGCGTATGACGCAGTGTTACCATCGATCGTCCGCGGGCAACGGACTCTGCAAAAATCATTTTTTTTTTCTTCCTTCTTTTAATTTGTAGACCGGTTTTCAAAAAAAAAAAAATAAATAAATAAATAAAAATTGTACTTGTAATTCATTTGTTGTTTTTCTTTTTCACATCTCGTCCAATCATTTATTATGCAACGAATACGCCAATCTTCCCCAAATCGACAGGGCGCAGACATTGAATTTGATCGACGCTGCGAGACGACCGTCGCTGGACTTTTGTTCGATATTAATAAACATACGTCATTTCAAAATATTATACGCACCTACCTACAATTTCCAATTTGGTAAATCACGTCATGCACTGCGATTTTCAAAAACTATCGGTAAATGTTTAACGAAATAATGTTAATTATAATTTTGCGCAATGCGATTGTATTCCGAGCAAACTAAATTATTATATAAGATGTATTGCATACAAAATAAAAAAAATCGGTTGATAATATTTTTTATAAGGTATTATACTTATCTATGTATCGAGAGTCTAATATTGCTATTTTTATGAATTACACTTTTCACGCTTTTAATAATGTTATTAAGCGTGTATAGGTATTCGAATAAAATTATTACATCGTGCGTAAAATACCGTAAAGTGCAATAAGGTTGATATTGAAACGTTATTAGATATGTGTTTATTATTGATTTATTATCCGGATTATTGGAGAAATAAGATACGCAGCATAAAATCGTGTACTGTTTTATTTAGAAATGCGTTTCGATAAAATAATGAATGAAAACAGGTGGTTAAAAGGTTTTTGAATATTTAGATGCGCGTACGGCGTGTTAATATTGTTATAGGGCTGTGGAATGCTTTTAAAATCTTAACAAGTATTGTAAAAAATCGTTTTAAAAGTATAAAAACAACCATTAAGTTTTATTAAAACGAAAAATTATATTTTTAATTATTTTGCGGGTATAAAGCATCGACATTAAGGAATAATATAGTTTAACCACTATTATAATAACCGTCAATTTCCACTATACAATTTTAAATAACACGAAAAAAATATTAAATTCATCCTACAGCGTAGTTTGAAATTAAACATGTTACTTTTTTTAACGAGTACCTAACTCTATCCTAACTACTAACTCCATTACCAAAAAACCGGGAAAATTTACGAAATGTGTGATTTTCAATTTTATTATGATTCAATTAACCTGACTTTTGGCTTTTGACTTGACAATTAACTTGACCAAACAGAAATGCTTGAAAACTTAACAGGAGGTGCAATATAAGTCGTATTTTGTGGTAAAAAAAATCGAGTGCAATGTAATATTTTTTTTTTTAAAGAATTTAGTTTCAAATTTCGATGAAAATCGTACGGCTTTTCAAAAAATGTATATAGCTCTGCTCAAAATCGTTTTTCGTTAGCAATGATTTATCTGAAATAATTTTAAACAAAACCTGCAAAAGTAATCGCCAATCCGTATTTGAAACCGATCGTAATTTCGTAAAATCCGACTTTATCTATACTTCATAAACGGTATAGGCAGATATAATTTTATGAAAACGCGGTCCATCTGATTGGTCCGCGACATTGTTCTTGGACTCCGATCAACAATCACAATGACGTCGGAATAGCGCTAAATGTTTATCAACCGCAATTTTTTTTTTCGTGTTTGTGCATTTTTCAAAGTTTGTTTCCGACAAACTAAATTGACAGTTGAATGATACCTTCCACGAAAAACGTTTATAGGTATCCAAAATAAGACTTGTCAAATCGAATAGGTTTTCTTATACATTATTATAATATTTGTTGTTAGTATTATTTAATCTAATTTTTTGTCAAACTTCAATCACAATTTTCCTTTTTTTTTTTTTTAAGGTTCTAACGAAATACAATGACACTATTCCATGTAACTAACTCGATATACTTATTGGTACTGGAAAAAATCTTTTTTTCTAACACATCAAAAAAAAAAAAAAAAAACTGACATACTGGCTGAACCAATGTTGTATGTGAGAAGTTGGGAGGTAGGATATAGAAGGGAGGAGGATTTAATGTGTATTTGTACGTAAAAGTTTCTGAGCGGAATTCGATTATACATATTTTGAAAGGACATAATATTTATTAGTTTTGTCAAATTCGATATTAAAATTCTTATAAAACAAATTCTATATTACACTTATTTTTTTTTTTTTTTACCACAAAGTACGATTTACAATGTAATCCCTATTAAATTGTTAAGCATTTCTATTTCGTCTAACAATTTTACCCCTCGGGTACTCTGTGGATAAAAATTACATAAAAAACCTATCATGTCCACCACATGTTGTATCTGGTCCTATTCCAAGATACTTAAAAGTTTCCACTCTCTCAAATCTCATTCTTCCTAATACTATTTCTCTCTGATTGTGGACTTTACGCGATAATATCATATACTTTGTTTTGCTTTCATTAATTATTAATTCCATACCTTTACTTTTTTTATCGGGTTCATTGAGGTCGTTCTTAAAAATAGAATTGTTACGAAACAACTTACCATGTCTCAGATGAATACTAGATTTTTAAAAAGTGAAAAAATAAAAAGTAATTTTTTTCAATGATTGAGGGATGAAAATACAAATTTAACTTTTCTCTACATTCGTGTCACCCTGACCTAAACCCGGTTGAAAAAAAATGAACATTAATAAAATTATTAGCATTCGGATAACACTATAGGGCACTCGGTATACTAATATATTGTTATGTCTTACTTATTGATACTAAATATTCAAAACTTTCAACACATTTATTTTATTTTATTATTAAAATAAGTATTTTACATTTTTTATTATTTAGTTGATAACGTTTGAACCGAAGGCTACAATGAAGAGTTCGACGCGATTCTTGTACACGAAAAAATACATTTTTAATTAGTATTCACCACCTCCGATCTTTAAATAATTTATTCGATACACAATTGTTATAAATTATCCACGTTCTATAATCAAGAAAATTATTAAACATTTCGTAGATTGTAATAAATGTGTGAAACATTTTTAATCGTTATTATATAAATTAAAAATAAACGAAATATCTACTCAAATACCGAAGTCATTTATCTATTTGGAAAAAAAAATATTAAAGGCATTTTAAATTCATAACGTGTTACTCGTTCGTATATCTAACAGAAATTATGGTTTTTAAATTGATTTAGAACAATAATTGAAATTCTAGGTTGCGTTTTTTAATAATTCCAAACCAAGAAAATTATTTCTCTTTGTATTATTTTTGTTTGTTTTACCGTCATTAGATATCTACTCAACAATTTGGAAACGTCATAACTTATGACGTCGCTTATGACTCATAAGCAATGTACTTACACAAATTAAAACCGAATAACGCATAAATATGTCAAACGTATTATATAACATGCGTGTATAATAAATTTATATGTAGGTAAATACATATTATAATTTATAAGAGTATCCAAAGTACGAAAATAAAATACATAGAATTATTCTCGAACGTCGAAAATATTACTAAAATAAAAAATTTTAACAGACCGTTAACAGAATATCGAAAAAAAGGAAATTGTTTGTCCGGATTACATACAGATACGTACAGATATTTATTTGAAATTTCGAAATACAAAAATTAAAAATCTTTACACTATTATATTTTTACTGAAAAAAAAAAAAAAAAAAAAAAAACATATTTAGAACCGCAGATATTGTTATCCGCTACTGAAATGGGTTGGTAGTACCAACCAATTTTTACCAGAGAAACCAATTAACTCGAGGTTAGGGTCATCCCGACCCGTTTAAACGATTCTCGCTAAATTAAATTGGACTTATTAAGTTCGTAAACATTTAACGTGGTGTTTATCGCCGACGTCGACGAACAATAAAAGATCCCGTTTTCATTCAGACTTTCTTTCAGGCCATTAACGGTCGTTTGCTTTTCCGTCGGTCTTAATTTAAGTATATCCTTACAGTTTAATAAATAATTACTGTTCACTTTTGTTACACGCAGCGTGTAAATGTATTACATTATGAATTTAAGGAAATACGAAACTGTACAAGTCGTTTTGGCGACTCGACTTTTGGATAAAGATTATTGATAAAAAAAAAAAAAAAAAAAAATGACTATAGATATCTAGCCGGTACTTTTTTTTTGTTTTTATGATTAATATTCTTAAATCAAAAACTTGGTTTTTGGGTCTATTTTATAAAATCATAATAACGTCAAATTACGTGGCGCATTTTTAAATTATGTATGGTACAGAGAGGCCTAAATATAAATTCAAATGACACCGTTTGTGTGGTGTTAAATTTAAAAGTAAGTTATTTAAAAAAACAAAACACACATTCAACAATCGGAACAAAAGACAGTTAAATAAGTACCAACAAACATGGATAATACAAAGATTGTGTAAACCGTCTGTCATAATCTGGTCTTGATCTATTCATGAATTATGAAAAATGTAAAAAACATTTATGTATACTTTTGAAATTAATGGCGTTTTACAGTTATTACAGTACACAAAGAATAAATCCATGCTAAGGCCTAAGAATAATTATTCAATACTTTAAAATGAAAATGTATAATTATGTGTATTTATCAGTGGATATTATTTTTAATAAACATGTCGTTTTGACGAATCTATAACCATTTAACAAAATCATATACAACTATGTCTGATAACGAATACAATCAGATTAATCGCCAGAACACGATAATAATATCTAGATACAATATTGATTTTAACGTAAATTATTTCGACGTGGTCGAACTTCAGTTCCATTTATACGAGTTGAGACGTGACCGATTTATATGGAATACGATTTCAAAGGTCTACATTATGTTTACATTGTGTGTCCATTTGGTAGGGATGTCCTTTCTCTTCCGGAAACGGTACACGGCTCTATTTTGGGACGTGTTGGCCGCACACCAGCAACAGCACTCCCTTACACTCTCGAAACCGAACTCTGGTCAATCCAGAGGACGATTAGAGAACGTTAAAAAAAAAAAAAAAAAAACACGTCTTTATGTTACGTTATACACTGCTGCAGCAGTCAAACTATAAATAGAAATTAATAGAAGCATTAATTGAAGGTTGCACGACCATTATCTCGAGTTTATTTCGAGAAAACTGAAAGACGAGTGTAAGAATAATAACTAACAATAATGGTCGTCTTCGATTCCAAAAAAAAAAAAAAACAAAACAAAATCTCCAATGAATGTCACTTAACCTTTTTTTTTTTTTTATCGTACGATTGATGTGCGTGAATAGAATAGTTTATTGGAAAACAAATACCGTCATCTGCACTTTTTTTTTGTATATATATAGTGTGGGTTACTGTGTGAATTCGTAAGTAGTTCATAATCAGTATTATATTAGGTACCTAGTATATTGAGATTAATATAGCTAGTGCGTATAATATATTATTTTCGAAATTCCAAGAGGGTTTTCGGTAGTGCGCGTGTGAATAATGTAGAAATACGAATAAAAAAAAAATAAAAAAATGTTTTCTTATCTTTCGGATCAGAGTTGAACCAATCGACACCAAAATATAACAATATTGTGCAAAAGGTTTCGGTGATGTTCTGGACCATATTTAAGTGATTTCCTAGGTCCGAAGGAAAATATTTTTAACGGGAAATTCAGGTGCACCACATGAAAAGGTATCGTGAATCGAATTCAAACATCGGTACCTATTTACTTACCTATTGTGTAGTTTTAACAGTTTAAAAATTAAATTGTTTCGAGATGATATTTTAATTTAGAATAGCAAATTATTTTGATAATGTAAACAAAACAAAATTCCTGTTCTTATAATTTCTATGTTTACATATCTACAACAATTTGCAATGGATACAGCGTGTTTTGCAAATATTACAATATTATACATTTTATTATACCTATTCACGAGAAAATTCAAAATAGTAATTTCGATACTACGCGATAGCGAATTAAAATATTTAATGTTAACTCATAAATGTGCATAGGCGTCTATACCTACTTACTTATTTATACTACATTATAATGTATGTTTATACTTATTCTAACTCTATTTTAAAACTGCAGCAGTTGTGAAATACCGTATATCATTTAACCCAGTTAATGTATGCATATTTTTTTGAACTACTGAAATATTGTTATGTATTTTGATTTTGCTTATCTCAAAGGACACGTTTTAAAAGTAGAAGCATATACTGGTTTTAATTTTTTTTTTTCTTTCGAAAATTAATGTTGAGATAAGTAATTTTTTTATTTTATTAGGTGTCTAACGATATGATTTCATCTCAAAGGCGTTTCTGGTAATTATCTAATGAAGTCTGCCTTCTTGTCATTCTCGTCACCCTATCGTCTAACCAATACCACAAATTATATCTCAAATTTTGTATTCGCATTTCTAGTAGTTCTACATTAATTTGTGTTTACGTGTTTACGTGTTTATAGTCTTATAAAATATTATTATCAAACAAATATTATACAGGTGATATGGAAATGTGTACGGTATACATATCTACACAACAAAAAACAAGATCATGATTTGAGATTTCAAATATAGTTCGAGTGTCATACTTAAATATGGGTATGAGTATATAATTTTACGTCATTTAAAAAAGATTACATCGTCGCAATATTATATACCTGCAACCCTACATACTTAGCACGAAAATCATATTATTATAATGTATAATTCGTCCGTAGGGCTTTAGAACGTTTTGGCTGCATGTTTTGGAATAATATAATACTTATTCAAGGTCAATTAAACAACACGCTGCATTTTGGAATAATGCCAAACCCGAAAGCAAAAATAATTGCATGTTTCTACTACCTGTATGCTAAACAATTACAATAAATTATTCTAAAACATTTTTAATTCATTAGTTTTAATTAGTAGTTAAACCTAACCAGTAGGCGAACCCGTAGAGTTAATTAACTATTGCAGACAATTGTATTTAACAAACAATCTTTACCGATTATGGAAAAAGTTCGGATGGACAAAAAACTCACCAATATTTTTTAGCGAAGGTGACATATCATTGTTTTACAACGTTATGAGAATCTACAAATGAAATAAAGTTAACCCCGCAGGCAGAGTTAGGTATTAGTTATACCTAGCTTAGTTAACCAATTGTTATACAGATTTTGGTAAATATTCCGAAAAACTAGAACTGATCAATGACGCAGACTCAATACAAGTATTTTTTTTTTGTTATTATTTTTTATAAATTTTTAATAAAGAATGCAAACAATTTTTTTTTAACTTATAACTTTATAGTTTTTTTTACTAAGCATATTGCTTACAAATTATGCTACAGATACATGTTTTTTTACAATTTAATTTTTATTTGAATAATAGTCAAAAGGGTATTATTATTTTTTTATTCGCAGTTATTAATCGATAAGCATGGCGTTTAAACGGAAGAAGATTAAGACAAACTCAATTAATTTGAGTATGATAACTATATCAGTGATTAATGTAAAACACTTCAGAATTTATTTTACTTACAGTATTCCCCTGAAAATCAAAGTGTAATCCCTGAATTACAGATGTGTTTATAAAATTGTATAACGTGTGTTTTAGTTTTAATTGTAGAAATAATAATAATTTGGAACATCAACACAAAATAATATGTATATTTTTTTTTGTTTAAACTTAAATTGGTTTAACAATTTATTCAATTTGATATGAATATCACAAACCTTAACCACAGTCCGATTAGTTTAATATTATAATGTATTAAAAACTTCTGGTCGTTCCTGCATGCACAAATTAAGATTGTTTATATGTAAAATAAATATGCCATCAGTATCAGAATATAATCCACAGACAGTCGTATTCTCATGGTTGGATGAAAAGCCACATTATGGTAAGATACACTAGAAAGCCACTATTCAAAAGTATTGAATAGTATCAAACTGTTTCTCGAGCAAAAGCTGATAACAAACAATCAACTATAAATCTCACTTTAATTGATAAATTTTATTAATTTTAAATTGGTTCATAATGCTCTCCGTAGGTTTTTAATTCAAAAATGTAACCCCTAAAATCGGATGTATTATTTTTATTATTGTTATTATTATTGTTATTAATATTACTATTACTATTGTTTTAAAGAGAAAAAACAGAGCACATGAAAACGTGAACAAGTTGTAAATATTTTAAATATAAAGAGCTGTATACATTTATTTTTTTTTTTACCAAATTTACATAGAAGGTTTTTAATGTCCAGATGGGAGATTTTTAAAATGTTAGTAAATTGTTTCACAATACGATATTTTTTAATGATTTTATAAGCCGATTGATTTAAACTGTATCAAAAATTGTATTAACAATAAAGTTAATCCAATACTGTATCTAAAAGTCAGTAAAACAAAAGTTTTTCTTTCAAGCTCTTCAAAAACAACGTTATAATGATTTTGCTAACTATATAACTTATATGTCATATTTCTCCAAAAATATGTATTAGTTATTTAATCTGTCTGCGTTAATGTTAAAATAATTCGACAACGTGTTATTACCACTAGTTTAGTGGATAATTACAGTTTTTAAAAAACACGATGTTTGAACAACGTATCGAATTAATTATAGACTGAATGAAAGCACGTCGTTCATACTCGCAGCTGTACATTATGTAAGTCAATAATATTATGTAATAAGTTGTATTTATACGGATAAAATATTTTGATTGGATATTGCAATTTCGTCATTATCACCACATAATTAGTTTAATCAGCTCGATATGATTGTACTAATTTGTTTACTTTTTTTATTATTATTATTTCCCCTTAAAATATCAAAACTGGACAATCAGTGGTGGATCCAGAAGGGGCCCGGGTGCTTCGCCTCCTCCTAGACCATAAACTATACAAAAGTTTTTACTTCCACAAATAATTAATTATTTATCGTATATAGCGATGAATTTATTGATTGTACTATGATGTGTTTTTTTTCTATCTGTGAACAAGTTTTTCATCAGAAATCTTACTCCAATCAAAAAATAATAGTATAAGCAATGGTTTAGCGGTGCTTACATATTTAAATTAAATAACCGCATGTGTCCTACCTTTTCAACTTCTCACCTATAACAGAAGCTGCAACCATTCCCAGTATCGCCTCATTTTTTTCTTAGCAATAATTTTTTATAGGAAACCCCCCTAAAAAAAAAAAAATTAAACCCTGGATCTACCACTGAGGGCAGTCACTAACCCCTAGTTAAAAAAGTAAAAATATTGTTATGGTTTATAGATACGAGTACTTGCAGCTAGTGTACCTAGTGCCTATATAGTACCCATAGTGCACCGGGCATAAATTACTAAAACATGTAAACAAAAACGAATAAATAATATTATAATAATATTAACAATAAGAAAGAATAAATAATTGTACAGTATATTATGCCACTATACGGGTACCGGTGTAACACTGACTCGGTGCCGTTAAGAAATGATAACAATACGAAAACAACCGTATACCTGTGTTACAGTGATCCCGTTTAACTATGTAATATTACGATGTCTAACCGCGGTTTATACGCGACGGTAAATATTTAGTTAATATCCATAAATAATACACTCCATGGCCCCGTATAATATTATACAGATAACAATTAACTATCGTTCTGGCGGCCTATTAACAAGTTATTGTCACGGCGAGAATAACATCAGACATAAAAAATATTGTCATACTGTCGTCTATAGCGACGAGGTAACAAGTATGCGTTTGTAATGTTCTACGGTGGTGCGCGTATAACAGACAAATAATATCGTACATACAGCGCGCGCTGGAACGGTTTTTCGTATCGTCAATTTCCTGTTTCACCTGACATTTTTGTCGATATTCGATTAATTTAAATGCACTCGAACGTTATCGTAATAATAATAATATGTTACGTAGATTGTTGTTTGAATTGGCTTTTTGATCCGCCTTTGAACCAGAATCGTTGTACGAGAAAACAGTACGTTATTATATTATTGCTCCGATCAAAGGCTATCGTATTATCGAAAAACCGCCGGAGAACGGAAATATTTCCGCGACGCGGCCGGTTTTTGACAAAAATCAATTGCGTTTTTTTTTTTTTGTGTGTGTGTGTGTGTTCGTGCACACGAACGCTCGTCGAAATGTTAATATGCGATGTTTCTCATAATATAAGTACCAATTGTTCTTACAGAAATACAAAGTTCGTATCGAAATGAGCAAATCACAGTATGCTGTGCAGAATCTGACGGATTTCGTAAGAATCGTGAACATTGTACAGCATAATATTATTATTCATACGCGTATAGAACAGCGCAACTCGTGTGTTCCATCGACGATAAAATATGTTACAGCCGCACTATAACCCGGTATACCTATGTTTGAAATAAATATAATAAACATACGTTTAAGTGACGCATATATGTATAAATTATTATACTGTATACATACGAGTGCGTTGTAATAGTTATGAGAAACCCGTCCCTTCAAAACAGCAAAAAAAAAAAAAAAGCCTCAGAGAGTAAAAAAAAAAACGTACGAGTATGTCATATAATATATTAGAGTACCTATATGTATATATTATTTACTAACTCGGTGACTTTCCAGGCGGCATCATCGTCTCGTACAATATACAATATTATCATAGAACCATTGTATTCAAAACAGTTTTCGTATAGTAGGTATGTACGTATCAAAAGACTCGGCGTGGTGCGACCGCTGCTCGCGGTGGATTCGGTCCGGTGGATCGCACAAACACAATTGACGGGGAGTTTGTGGTAGGGTGCGGCAGAAAATAAAAAAAAAAAACCATCCCGTGTATACAAATATAAAATATTATGTAAAAAAAACTCCGGGCGAATGCGGTTATTGTGACGTGCGGGCGTCCGTATTTTGCTAACCTAAATACTCGACGGACGACCTGGACGTACCCCATACGTACACGCACGTATTACGTGCCGGGGGAACCGTGCGCATCATATACATACTACAACGATAATAGGACTGCGCGTAATAAGAAAAAAAAAAAATATTAAAATATCGTTAAAATAGGAATAGAGGAAAACGAGAGTGCTCTCGAATATCGTGTGCATATATATGTACACATGTGTGTAACGTACGTAGTCAGGTATAATATTATGTCGTGTGTGCGGCTGACCCTCCTCTTCCGGAGCAGCAGCTGCAAACCGCGATGACCTTCGCGCATCGCAGACAGCGGTGGTCGTATATTATTCACTTTTACGCATAACGTCGTAAAACATTCATAGGTACCCAAGTATAATTTTTTTTTTTTTTTTTTTTAACTACTAGGAATCCTTAGTGTATAGGACGCGCGGGACGACGACGATGGCGGTATACAGGCGATCCCATTATTGTTATTATCATCGTAATATATCCTTGTTGTGTATGTCTCAAGGTCTTCGGTCTACGCTCGTGTACAGGATGTTTCTTTTATCCGCGCGAATATTTTTACGAACATTTTTCCATGCGGAAAATTTGACGTATTCACGTTTTTATCAGCCGCCGTTAATAACAATATGGAGTGAACTAACAAAACGTTATAATGTAATTTTTTTTTTTTTTTTTCTATTATCGTCTTTTGAATTTTTGAAAATGCGCAGGAGGTATATCGATCGATTTTATTACCGCAAAAAGAAAAACTTCGCGGATTATCACGGCTGACGGATCGTATCGATAAGAGGATCGCCCTGTATAATATTATAATTCGACACGATAGCACGCGTTACCCTCGTTTTAAAAAACGCCGCCGTCACGTAATAATATTGTTAATGTGTAATGCGTTTTATTTTATAGCGTTGTCACAATTAACGACGAATTGAAAAAACGAAAAA
The DNA here is from genome assembly GCA_902439185.1 of Cinara cedri. NCBI lineage: Eukaryota > Metazoa > Arthropoda > Insecta > Hemiptera > Aphididae > Cinara > Cinara cedri. The sequence goes on along the minus strand of CABPRJ010000505.1, from coordinate 193,001 downwards.
AAACCGTCGTATAATTTTATTGAACTCCGACGGCGACGTCACGACGTCTGCGCGTAATTTGTATGAAAAAAAAAAAAAAAAAAAAAACAAAAATAATAATAATAATAATAATAATAATCGTATTATCTATATTGTAATATAATGAAATTGTATTGTTGTAGGTCAAACCCGACGACGACTATACCTACCGCAACTTTTCGTTCGTTTCGCTGTCGCCGCGACGCAACGTGTATTTCCACCTCCCCCACCCCCACCCCACCACACTCCCGCCCTCCCGGTTTGTGAAATGGGTTAAGTTTTCCGAACGACCGTGAATGCGCATTAGAAAAAAAAAAAAAAAATCGAAAAGGATAATACACACTGCCACGACCGAACCCGCGGTAAAAACATTATAAGATATTGTGTGTGTGTGTGTGTGTGTGTGTGTGTGTGTATGAGCGTGTATACACAACTGCACATAATACGCACACTACTCGTATCACAATATACGGTACTGCACTTACGCGACACTTTTCTACGCCGCCCGACCTCGGACGAGTTTCCCGAAGTTTATCCGGGAAAGTTTACCAACTTTTGCGTACCTAAATAGGTAATATCCGAATACACGACGTCTTATCGTTATTGCGATATTTCCCGTCGCACTACTACGGTATTATGTTGTATACGTTATTTTTGTTGCGCCGGAGTTAAATCCGTTCCGTCAAGAGTCACAATGCATAACTTATGAGACTTGTGGGACGTCATTTTTAGTCCGCCTTGTCAAAATAACGAATACGTATTGTGTGTACCTATAAAATACAACGATATCATAATATTATAACGGGGAGGAGGGGGGGGTGGTACTTTTTCGGGATTATAATGTATATTGTGTATAGGTTGCCAACGTTTTTTGTTTGTTTATATGCGGCACCGTTGATCGTCACAAAATCGATGTCTATAAAGAATATTTTACTATATAGGTAGAGGACGTGTGTTTTATCGTGACGAATTCTCCACGAAATTGCCGTTCAATTGAGTATTTCGCAAAACAATAGTTGTTCGTTTTTTTTTTATTATTATTATTATTTTAGTCTTACATTTTAGATTCCGAGTGGAGCAATGAAGCTTATCGTTTTATAAAGATGTTTATTTTTATTATTTTTTTATCTGTGCGCAACTTTTCTACCAGAAATCTTGTTCCGATTTTTAAGTGTAGTGACACTAATTTAAGGGTTTTGTACTATAAAAACCAGAGAACTCTGTTTTTCAGTATGTTTTCATTCAAAAATGTATACTCGTAAATTCGAGTTCTAGATGAAAATTTAATCAGAAAAAAATGAATCTTTTACTAGTATTTTAAGTATCTAATATATGGCGTTGCCCGTGCCATTTTTTGAATTATTTTTACCTTTATTCCCGTTATGCTTAGTATATTGGACGAAAAAAAATAAGTGGACAGTAAGTAGTCCCATGGCGGACTATGTGTCATAATCTGTTATTTTACTAGGCTTTGTTGCTAGATCCGCGTTTCCAAGGTAAATAAATAAACAAAATGTAAAATTTCATAACAATAATATCGTTTTTCACTACGAAAGATGATTTTTAAGGGTGAAGGGGTTCATTATTAAAACTTTTTTTTAGCCTATAACCTTCCCGGGAAAATTCTGACCAAAAAGCCTCATCACAATCAGATGAACGGTTTAGGAAGGCATAAGAGACACACAGACAAACGTTCATTTTTATAAACTTAATATAGCTGTCCCAGCTTTGCTATTTCTAGATTTTATTATTATTATTATTATTATTATTTTTTTATAGCTGAATTAACAAAAACAATATTTAGTAGATAACATAGATACGTTTTGACCACAGATACCGCATAATCAAAAATAATAATAATAATAATATTTAATTTGTTACCAAGGTAACCCAATGGACAAAATACTGCAATCCCTGACAACTATACTTTAGGGTTTGAGTTTTAGAAATTTCAATAGCTAATAAACATTTTTCGGACCACGCGGAACATTTTGTAAAAAAAAAACCCCTTTAAAACCGATCCAGTAGTTTTTGAGTCTATAAAAGGCAGACAGATGGTCATTCTTTTTTATGCGTATAATATAAATAGATATATTAAAATATAATAATATAATGCATACTTTTGTATTTTTATATTTAAAAAAAAAAAAAAAATAGGAATTTAATGTTTTTAAAAAGAAAAAAAAAATGTCCGAAATCTATATTTCGGTTTTTTCCCAATATAAGTTATTGACCTATTGTTGTTGGTAGGTAAACAAACGCGATAAATTCGTGGTGGTGGCGGTGGCGACGGTTTACTAATGGTTCTGTACGAGTTTCCGCGACGACACGCACTATATATTACGCATTTTGTGTATAGGCGTAATAACATTATGATTGTACAGTACATTTCGTGTATTATAGTCGATAAACCGGCTAATACAACACACGGATGGAAACGAAACGATTTTTTATTTTTTTGTTGGTAAACAATCGCGGTGTAAACACACCGCTTCGAACCCGCGCCGTCGGGTCGTGGCGACGGATACCGCGGGCGTAATAATAATATACACGAGTACCTATATTATTGTTGGTATACCGTGGTCTTTTGTGTACACCGCGCGGATACCTATTGTAAATAATATTATCGTAATAATGTCGTGTTTTTAATCGATTGCTAAATGCGCCGGCATGGTTCGTTCACACGCCCCGCGGGGATGCATTCGCACCGCCGAAAACCCAATTGAAATCGACACCCATCTACAGTGCAGCGGCGCAATGTCCTACACATTGCCTACGGAGGGGACAACTTGGCCGTTTATTCCAGTCTGACTTTTTTGCTTGTCACAAGTCGACATTACGGTCGGTCTCGGGCCAATGTCTTCCCGCTTCGCCGATTCCCATTTTGCCGACAACCTTTTCTTTCGTTGTAACTGACCGTTGACGCGCGTCGCTTACAGCTATGTACACCTGCTCACGACCCCATTGCTTCTACGTTATTACTATTTGAACTAAAAGTAAAATATAAATCCTCCCCCGAAAAATTATTAAACTTTATTTATGTATTAACAATCGTTATTGTAGTACACCAAGTAGACGAAATTGTCTTTCGAAAATGGTGCAATTCTTGAAATATGAAGCAATAGGAAAGAAATCTGGAAAAAATTTAAAAAAATAAAATTGTTAACGCCGTAACTTTATCCGGTTTAAGTTTACGACATTTTACGGGTTTTCCTAATGATCATAAAAACCCGTTGAAAAATAACCGCCTCAATGCACCAACTAGACGCAAAATGCAACAGAAAAGATCTCTTATCGTATTTAAAAATCATTCGAAACGGTTTTGGTTGAAATAATAAATCATTTCTGAAAACTGCCCCTTTGATTAATTTATAAATGTTTGTATATTTATCTGTCGTCGGTCGGCAAATTTTCGTAAATCTGCTCTCCCTCCGGTCTAACTCTATGAAACGCACCAAAACGACCCCCACTGTTATTTTCTGCTGGTTTATTCTCGTATGTGTGTGGTATACGCGGGAGGCGGGGCTATTGAATACGTGTGTTAATCAAATACCTACATTTTTTTTTTTTTGTTTTTATCTAGAACAACAATAATCGTTGACCATTGTTGATACGACAGCAGCTTTTTGTTTTTTTTTTTCGAATACTATGTAATACTACATAATATAATATTATATATTACGTCAATCGCGAAAATCGTTCGATTATCATGGGATTGCGTAACACACATAGTCATAGTATCGTTATATAACGATGCATCGACATTTTTTGTTGTTTTTTTTTTTTTTTTTTGTCAATTAAAAACGTAAAGGACAACCGAACAGTATAAATATTATTTCAACAGGAAAATAATTAATATATTAATATTTATTCGATAATTGTGCGCAGTATTTCACATTTATGATAATTCGCAAATTATTGCTGGTTTTTTTTTTTTTTTTTTTTATACATATATTTATTGTCGCGTAACTTTACACGCATAAAATATTATTATTCTTACGTCAAACTACCGCGCACACCTATACACCAATGTCTGTTTTGTTGGTAAACATCAATATCAATTATGTGTATACTAATTATACTACTGTGTGTATTGGACGATTTCCAATGTCTTTGCAGGCTAAAACATAATGTGATGTACTCGTAATACGCGACTACAACATAATGATCACGACGGTTACACTTTAATATTGACGTTTTAAAACTATAGGTACAGAATGTTTCACGGCGTTTTTATTGGTTTTTTTTTTTTTCTTATGTTTTTTAGTCACCCAATGCGTATTGTTTATCCGCTGGTGGGTGCACAATAAAATATTGTAATATTATGCTCGAACGACGAATAAATAAAATTTAAAAATTCAACAAACATCGATTTCCTAATATTTTATTGTCGTATAATCGCGCGAATATTTATATTAAAACAGCAATTTTATAATAATACATTTTTGCGTGTTCGATACTATCGGTTATTTAAAATAAGTGTATTTAAATAAACATGCATCGTTTCGCGTCCCATCGAAAAAAATCCATTATGCCTGTAACGTATGTGTAGTACCCGTCTGAGTAACATTCAGACGTTGCGCGTGCGGTAAGTCCGCATGTATATCGTAATAATTATTTAGCCTAATCGTGCGTATTACCATTCCGTATAGAATTTATTTTTAAAAGCGTGTAAAATTTAAATCTGCAGCAACAGTCGATATTATTCAAGGTTTGTTTTCGGTTTAAAAAAAAAAACACTATAAGCACAATAATTGCGAGTTATGGTGTCATAAATATTTATTCTTATCGTGCACTTTAAAACAATAATAATACACAAATCTCATTAAACGCCAATCGTATAGAATACATATACACTCTGATTACAACAAATCTAATTGAAATGTAGAAAAAAAATAAAAACCATCAGTTTCGATTTTAAAATACATACGCGTTATGTTTGTTATTACCTACTGGCCATAATGCTATTAAATATCCTATATCATATATCGTATAATATATATATGTATAGGACATATAATAACATAATCCTATTATTGTTACTGTTACTATTGGCTCGGAAGAAAATAAAAGTAACGTTCTACGTTATGCGCTATGTTAACAAACTAATTTGAAAATTAATTTTACTCATTTAGAGATCCCGAACCGAGTGTCTGAGTAGTAGTGACATAATTATCGAAATTACAATTCATCAGTGTTATTTCGGTCGACACGTGTCTGCGGCAGAGCAATAAAGATATTTATAAAATGTGAATTGTGTTCACATGTGGTGCTTTGATGAATAATTTTTTTCTCGAATTTCTCGCCATTGAATAAACAGTTGAAATAACGACAACAAACATTTACAAAAAAAAAAGAAAAAAAGATAGTTAATAATATATCTTATATATAATATAAAAGATCTGTTTTTTAATAAACTTTATTCAGACTATATCCAGAAGCGCGATACGTCGAAATTTACAATATGGAGGTCAAATGATTTTGTCACGGTAGGGGATTATTTTTAAAATCTATTATTATTTACATGATATTACATTAGATATAATGTAATATATTTAATTATAAATATTTAAGAAAAACGAGACAATGTTGGAAAGGGTGCATACCCTCAACCCACCATCTTCACCTCCGTATCAAAACCGACAATTCCCGGGAAAAATGAAAAAAAATCGCTTTTTCAACCCTTTACATAAATAAAGTTTAATATCAATTAACGGTTTTCATATTCAAATATTGCAGGAATTATTGGGTATCGGTAAAACGTCATTTTGGCTCATTGCTAATTATTCTGTTATTACACCCATGCTAATATATTAGCATACTATGTGTTGACCTGTAATCCTAAAATCACACCAGTGAAATCAAAAGTCAACCGATTTTGTCAAAGTACATAGAAAAATTTGACAGAATTCATTTCGGTTTACTTTAGTTAGGTATGTTATGAACTTTAATTTTTAAGGCCGAACCAAACTACCTGATCTGAACCGGACATATAATAATTTAATCATTTATCGAACCTAAACCAAACTTTGAAAAAATTGAAATGTTTTAAGTTCAAAATGTAAAATGTTGCACTAGTCAGAAAGAAATTATTAACATCATACATCTATTTCTGTAGTTTGATGGCGCTAAATAAACGATAGCGGCAGTGTATGAACAAGCCCGGATTAAGAAGGGCAAAGGGGGTCATAATGGCTCCGGGGCCTATGGATATTAAAGACCAGGTTATGACGTCAAACCCACCTCCCTAATCGGTTAGTTAATAAAACAACTATGAGTATATCTTTATTTAGTGGTTTAATCTTGAAATGTGTGGAAGTATTTCAGATAAGTTATAATAAATGGTTAATTTATTGATTAAAAATTGGTTTTGGCCCATTGTCAAGTTGTGCAAAGAAAAAGTTCGCCGATTTATTTATGATTAATTACATTTGTTATATCTTCTCCCGTTACCATACACACCGCTAATTTATCTTATCTTTTATGATAACGTGATTTAATACGCTATATCTATGGATACTATTAATAATAAATCGATGTTTTTCATGGCAAAAACAAGAAAAACGTCTTTTTCTTCTTCCCGGATACCAGAAGTTGTTAAATTTCGTTCGCTATGCAAATAACGGTGTAGTTATATATAAGACTATATATAATACCGCTAATACTATATGAGTTTCTAAGTAACATAGACGAGTATTCTTTGGGTTTATTTCGAATGTTTCGGTCGGCTTATAAATCGGGTCCGTAACCATTGGCGCTAGTATTCATTGTCTCCGTAATATTTGACGTTCTCGTATTATGATTTATAATTACAAATGCCGTGTAATCGCTCACCACATACGATAATACTATGTGTCCCATAAATCGGTATGGATTTAGATTAGTAATGCGTCGCATGCTATTGTGGATTCGTGTGTGTACATATTATACTGTAAGTCACGGTCGTCATATCGACGTCAACACGCACGTTTCGATGCCGTTGAACTCGTCCTGTAGTACAATAATAACAATTCTCTTAAGTCTTCGTAAATAAAATAATATACGAGTGCATTATAATATCATAATATTCAAACATAATAATACGTGTAGGGAGAAAATACTTTTATTTATTTACGGGCCCGTAATTTCAATTCAGTATTGCGACTGCGTTGTTATTAGATTCTAAACGGAGCGAGGAATTTATTGGTTTTACTATATAATAATAGGTATGCTTATTTTTTTTGTTCGTTCTGTCTGCAAACATCTTTTCTATCAGAAATATTACTCCAAACAAAAATTGATAAGTAACTTTTATTGTTGAAATTTGAATCTAATTAGTGAATTGTGGAAGCCATTTTTGATTTTCTAAGTAGTTTCCATAGTAGGTAATTGGGAATAATAAGAAAAAAAAAACCGTGCAGGAAAAACGGACGAATTTACGTCAGTAAAAAATTCATTATTTTTTTATTTTATTTTGTCGTTGTGTTAAAATCAATCGTATAATAGAGACCTGAAATTCTTACAGAATACTAATAATGATATTTTCTATACATGGTAAAATGTTCAAAACATGGTGGCGATTTTTTAGTTAGGCATTTGATATCTAGTTTTTTAAATTTTTCTTTTGTTTCATGTCGATACAATTGTTTTTTCCGAAAAGAAAGGTTTGAAAATTTTATTCAATATAGTGGTTTTTTATACGCGTTTAAAGTTCAAATTTTAATTAAAATCGTTAAATTTGTACGTTGCATACAATGTTTTTTTTTTTTTTTTGTAAGTCTGACACTATTTCATATTTAATAAGCTACCTACTATTGTAGGTAATAATTTAGTTTAAATCATAGAAATATTAAATGCCATAGTCGACTCTAGGAGTAAATTGGAAGTATGGTGGCCATATGTCAATAAGGCACGATTTATTGATAAACCCATGAAATGTTATTTGTTTATGTCATGAAATATGAATTATGTGACAACATAAAAATGATTTTGAAATTGTTTCAACCAAGTGTACATTGGTTTCTATGTCGTCACATAATTCATGGCACAAACAAATATTTCATAGGTTAAACAATAAATCATGCCCTTTGGCTTATGACTGCCAAACTTCATAGATCTTGTTGGATTCAATAACATCAAACAGTCGGATATCTATAGTTGTTTTATATATCTGTGGATTGAACAGAACTGAATGCAACCTGCACACGATATATCGATACAAATCATTTTTACTAACCGTATAGAAGTGGTAATTTGCTTAAAATTTATGATGATATGGATTTCGCAAAAGGACTGTTTGAACGAATACTGCTGAAAAAATAAAATGTATATCATTTTCATATTATTTTTGTCCCGTTTTTACTCGCTTATTATAGATATCGTTCATCGAAAATTAGGTAAAAAAGTCACGTGGGCTTACAGTAAAATCAGGGGAATAATGGACGGGAAATTATGCTGAAGTAAAGCCTACGATAAAATTCCGCAGACGAATCGTTTGCATTTTTCACTCTGGCCGCGGCCATGACGAGGTGGCGGTAGTGATGGTACTGGAATTGATTTGCCTGCCGGTCGACAAATTCCAAGTCGCAACACTGCAGGATGGGCTCATTGTCTCGGCAGTGTATAAAAAATTATTGTTCGTTGCCTGGAATCGATATAATCTGCGTTGACTGACAAATTTATCTCCATATCGTGTTTTAATAAATATTTGTTCTTGATGTACAAAAATTGTACAGACAAAACATTACTGTCAAATCAATGACACTACTAGCTATTAGACTATTATAATAGCTACGAAGATATTCAAATATGATAATAGTATCAATAGATAGAGGATATTGATGATAACTTAAGAGAAAAAAAAAAACTAAAAATCCTGAAAAACAATGCCCGCCAACACACGTATCATAATGCTACGTAAAACAAATAAAAAAAAGACCGTACAAAATGCATTTAAAACGAATAATGCAAATAAAAATTGCATACCTATTATTAACCGTTAGAAAATTGAATATCTTTCCTATTATATTATTCCTATAATACTGTTATTTTACAAGTGAAATCTCATATTATTAATGTAAAAAAAAAAAATTAAAGTGAAATCTATTCATTGGTTCGTTGAAAATGTTCGAATGGCACGAATAATTCAACACGTAATTTTAAATTTTCAATAGAGCAAAGTCAATAACTTACGGTTTCCAGATGTAGTATGTTTTTTAGAGAAAACTTTTAGAGCAGTAAAATGAATTCATTATTGCGTGGACAAGGATAGATAAGTATAATAGTCTAAAGACAACCCTCCTTTTTTTTTTTTTTTTTTTTATCAAACTTGTACGTAATCTAAAAATGTACTTAAAAATCACAGATAAGAAGCATAAACAACAGAGTTTAGATATTTTAAGGATAAGGATATCGTTTAATTATCGTTGTTATCACATCATAATAGATGACCAGCTCCCCCATATTTTTCCATTTCAATTCCAATATGGGGAGAGCTAGTGAAACGTTCTTATAAGTTAGTAATATTTAATCCATTTTCAGCAGAAAAGTCGACTCTAAAGTTTTATCCAAAACGTATAAGTACTTTGATCTTTAAAAAAAATAAAACAATACTCCTGTAAAACGACACCAACTATTATGAAAAGAATGTACCTATACCTACTCTTATATTTCCGGTGTTTTAAAAACGAACATGTATAGGTTAGAATAATTATTGTATATTCATTTTGATGGTTGTAGTTAACAATTTGAATATTTAAATTTCTTTGTTCGATACTGTATTGAAATTCCGAAAAACTGAAAATAATACTTTACACCGCATACACGAGTATATATTTTATACAATAGCAATAATAAATTAAAAGCAAACGTTTAAATTTAAATTTCGAGCTGCACACTGTAACGTAGGTTTCGAAAAAATAAAAATATATAATGAACACATCGCGTGTAAATTCAAATTATAATAACACACTGCTGTTGTGCCGTGGTAAGCATAACGAAAAGACTGTCCAGTATCATCCGAACTTCTACAGTATATCATTTTTGTATTTTTGTGTTTTTTTTTTTCGTGGTAAATAATGTTTCCGAACCGGACTTTGGAATCTGTTTCGTCGCATTATAAAAAAATATAATGTATATAAATTAACGACCAACATCGTACATACACACATGGTTTTTGTTTAAATTTAATTTCCCGGTTATCTTATTGTTAGTATTATCAAATAAGATATCATATTTTTTATTGAAATAATCCAATATCATTTATATATTGTACATTAAAACTGATAAACCAATCTTATACGAGTATGTTACATTCAATTTAATAGAAAACAATTGACATTGAAACACATTTTGATGGAATACGACTAATACCAGTATACGCATACCTACTCGATAACCTCTTATGGTTTTAAGTAACACTTGGCGACACTTGATTTTTAATCCTGCAGTTTACAGATGATAAACCGTTCACATAATTGACAGTTTGATGTAAGGTGTGTATAATATAATTGTTTATTGAACGATAAAAAAAAAAAAAAATCGTATAAATACAACATGCATGTTCAAGGTTGGATTTAGGTGGGGGACTCAATCAATGAGGAACACCCGAAAAATAAGTGACACGAGTTCACTCAACATTAGCAGTAAGTTTTTATATTCTTATATTATCGAAAAAAACTTGTTTAATAACGAGTAATAAATAGTGAACGAATCGATAAAATTAAAACAGTGAGAAAAAAATCCAAACTGAGGTTTAAAAAATAATAATTTAGAATATTTACTTTAACTTGTTAAAGGTCCCCTAAGGATTGGACTGGAGCTTTTTTTTAAAGTTCTTCGAAGATCAAAAACATGTCGTTCCTTCCAATATTTTCTATAGTATTACTCAGAACAAAAAAAGTTTCAAACAAAAAATATATGATTAAAAGTTTCTTTTAAGTTTTTTGTTCAAATTAATAGTTAAAACGTAACATTGATTTGAACTTTTAATTGAATGTAATACAGGTGTGTAACAGAATTAGTCTTTCATAAACTTAGCGACTTGGCTCAGCCATGGTACAAAAATATTGTACAAGTAATTTACAAGTCCATTACTGAAATTCGCAAATAATTGCAAATTACAAATAGGCCAACTTCATATCTAATTTATTTTTTGGGCTCTGCGTGCGTGTTTACTATGGTTCAACTGGTTTTCTTTTTCATACGTGTTTTGATTATTGTAGACTCATGAATTATTCCATGGAAGATTTTTTTTTTTTCAAATTTGTATATGTACAATAATTATTATTTCACACGAAATAAAGTTGTCCACTTTCGATTATTATTAAATTCGCCGGCGAACAAAATATCATTCGAATACTGGATACGTATATTGTGCAAGTTGAATAATATGATATTTTAGATTTTACACCGGCACTCGACTTGATATTTGTGTGCGTGGTTGTCATCATAGATTTTTTTCTTCGTTATCAAACACACAGGCCTCTTCATTGGAAAACGAGTGCACAGTGTACTCAATAATAATATTTATCCTTGATCCGAAAATCTAGTCATAACTTATATAAATAATTTTATTATTGCACATTACTCTCGTCGATCCGACTGACTCATCTATATACAGTGTTGTACAACAATACGTTATTAATTATACGAACAGAATCTCTCGTCTATATTATAATCTGTTTGTTGTTTTTTTTTTTTCTTTTAAATTTGTCGCACTAAACACAATAAACCGTCAAAATTTACTATATCGGGCCTGAAATTATTGCAAGATCTTTCTCTGTCTTCTCCTCTATTTTTTACAAACCCGCCGCGTGACATTGAGTCTGTGACGTCATTCGAAATGAATTTGTCCCAGTCTACTTTTTAGCCTGGTCTTAAATCGGTATTTCGGTTGACTTCGAGATTAGACCTGAATTTAGGATCCGGGAAAAAGATGTAAAATGGCATCGGAAAATGTTTCATATAGACACCCATTATTCGTATTATACCCTCACGGATAAGTATGATTCGTGGTCAAATTGTCGATTTTTCCATTTTCAACCGATTTTCGTGACTTTTAATGGAAATTTTCAACTTTTAAAATACAATTTAATTGACACAAAAATACTTATTTATGGTTTTTTTTTTATTTATTTAAATCTAAAAATACCTATTAAAGCCCAATAATAGTCAGGCGACAATTAATTTGGTAAGTTTTCCCCTGTCATAACAATAAATATTGATACACCACTGGTAGTAGATTAATTTATTTTTTAAAATTCAAGTAAAACAATTCCTTTCGTAATGTTACAAATATTACGGTTCTTATGCTTTAGGGTAATTTTCAGGGCTTGAAATTTGTAGTATTTAATTATTTTTTCTCATAGTACTCCAACACAAAATTAAATAAACCTCAAAGTTTAAATATGTTTATTGTTGCAATTGTTTGCAATTTCTAAGGACTTTGAAGAATAAACGCATTTTTTTGTAATATTATTTTTTAATATATTTCCTGTAGGTAGGTTTTTATAAGTGTATTATTTTCCTAGCCCTAGTAACACAATAATATTTATTTAAAATAGGGTTAGTACCTTAGAACTATTTGCGACAGTGTGCACTATTATACAATTTACAAGAGCATAATATTAAATAGGTAATCCGTCGGAGATACCGTAAATTTCTAAAACTCTACTAACAAAATAATACGTTAAAATATTTACGCCACCAGTATATTTATGAGGCGTTATGTGTAGGCAATTTGAATGCAGTTTTTAAAAACTAATGAATATTTTATTGACTCGAAAAAAAAACTCTAAAAAGAAAACGAAATATTTAACGCAAGGCCCCGCAATATTTTGTAAATCGTTTATGATTTTATACAAATTGTATGATAAATATCCCTATACACAAAATAACACTATATTTATCAAATTTATATTTTTTTCTCTTATAATATTTAATAAAAGACGTTTTCAACTTTTAATTTTTACGTAGAAATTGGCTTAGTTTTACATTATAGATAATAATGTAGTATGTTTCAAGTTTCACTGAAAACGACTTTACGAAAAACGCATTGATAACGTTTCGTGGGATTGGGTAAATAATTTATTAAGAAAAATGTTTGATTAGTTTTCAAATAAAACGAGAGAACGGAAAGGTATATGAAATATGTACTTAAATACTATAACACAATTTTAAA
>CABPRJ010000505.1:0-179648 GCA_902439185.1 Cinara cedri | reverse complement strand
AATAATGTAGTATGTTTCAAGTTTCACTGAAAACGACTTTACGAAAAACGCATTGATAACGTTTCGTGGGATTGGGTAAATAATTTATTAAGAAAAATGTTTGATTAGTTTTCAAATAAAACGAGAGAACGGAAAGGTATATGAAATATGTACTTAAATACTATAACACAATTTTAAAATTTGTTGTGAATACAACGTATACAAATGTTAAAAAAAAAATGAATGAATATATTATAATAAAAGTAATGTCTTACACGATTATAAAAAAAAACCCCATCCGGAAGCTCGCGCGATAAATATTTGGATTGGAGAAAAAAATCGCGCGCAGACGTATAATATCATATTATATATATTTTTTTTTTTTTTATTTTTTTTTATTCTTTAAATATACAAAACATCATATAATATCGTATAATATCATATTATATTGTATACACTTGTCATTTAATTTTCCTCTAGTTGTTCTGCAACAAGAACAGTTGCGCGCGCGACTTTCGAATTAAATATTTTTAATCCCGACGGGCGATTCCGTATTGTTTTTAAACGCGTAGACGCAATTGCCGGGTCGATAGGTAATTACAAAAAAAAAAAAAAAAAAAATGTTTAATTTAATTTTTATTTATTTCGGTCAGGCTTTGCCGGTTACGGTTTTACCAAGATGCGCGTGTTTTTCACGCCGGAAAACACTAAAAACTGTTGCGAAACCTTCTACGCGGGTACCGTGTAGTGTACGTGGCCTATGCGGCGGATGCGGATTTTCCGTAACCCGGCGGGAAACCGTTTATTCGGGATATTTTTCTTTAAAAAAAAAAACCAACCGGTAATGATGACGAGCACGAACGGGGGTTCGCCGACGTAGCGCCGTCGGACTTTTCGACGTTTCGACATGTCCACAAAGAGGTTTGTGCGTGGACTCTGGACTGTTCGTTTTCCGGTTCGCTTGGTTACGCGGGGGAAAAACCGACAAAAAAAAAAAAAAAAAAAGACGCCTAATCTGAGCTGCACGCGGAATTCTTTAATTTTTCCCCTTGACAAACCGTTGCTATCGGCGTGCTATTACGAGCTTCGTTACCAACGCACAAAACAGCATCGGACCTCATCGCGCGCGACTTTTCCGTCCACGCAGACGGTCGCGGCGGCCTGCGAATGGGGCGAGTTTTGTTCGGCCGTTCGCAGCCGACTGTGCTCGTGTGTATGTACGGACGCGGCGCGGACGATCCGCGAACGCCGCACGACACGGCTATGGATACGCGACACGTCAAACTGATTTGGGCGCGATCCGCAGATTTAAATGCCGTCACGCGGCGCGCAATGTAATTACCGAAAGTTCCCGGGCCATTGTAACGCCGCGTTAACGTATGCGTAACGTCAATAACCCGCGCGGGTTGACAGTTCGCGAGTAGGCGAAACGAAACGCGGTCGCGCTGCGTTCTCGATTGTCCTGTGGAGCTGCGAGATAAAATTAACGAAGAAAAAACGGCCGCGCATATTATCGTCGCGTGCAATACTTTTGTACGGGAACTGCAACGATTCGGCGTGTGAGTTGCGTTACAGAAACGCTTTTGCGCGCGCGGTCGAGTCACGTGCGATTCGCGCCGCCCGTTATCGTTTCGATAACGCGTTATCATATTTCGCGCGTGCCGCGCTGTTACGGTGGAACGGTTTTGCGGCTCGCGCGCTCTCCTCGGCCACTCCGGTGTAATCGCGTAGACAATACGCGCCGTCTCGTGATTTATTACGTTCGTGCCGCGGACTCCGAACGAAAACCGAATCCACCCCCCGTACCCGTTGTCGGGGCGAAACGGAAAAACCGTTCCGGGCAGGTCGTACGGGATCGGGTCGCGCGGCTCGCGGGAATGAACCGATCGACACCCGCGCGCAAACCGTTCCGCGCCGGGTGTGGACGGACGCGTAAATATTCCGACGCGCGTCCAGCCGTATTGCATGGTTTTAACGACGAGAACAAGTCGGTCCCGTCAGTATCGACGTTTCGACCGTCCGGGACGGTGATGAATCGCAAACGAAAAACGGCGATACACTATAGAAAGCACGCGCGTCATTATCTCGCGTAAAAATCTCCGTAGATCAGAGAAAGGAAATTAAAAAAAAAGAAATAGGCCCGGCGGTACACCCCGTTATTTGTCGCAACCACCATGTCCGAACTTCATTCCGCTCGCGCTTCCACAACCGAACTCCGACCCCGGACGGCGTACAGTTTTGTAATTATTTCCGATCGCGGGGGGGCGTTGCGCCCGTTGTATCTGCCGTCTCGGTCCAACCACCGCGTAACGCGCGAAAACCACGCATCCGTAGAACAAGTAGAGCCGGCTTGATTTCGGTTTTAGAGTAAGAGCGCGCCTATTATGAAGCCTATAGAGAACAATATTTCGGAGGGAACGTCATAGGGTTTTCGTGTTATTGACAATATACCAACGTGCAGCTCGATGTAAAAGATACAAAAACCTTATTTTTTTACGTTTTTTAACGACTGTTACTTTTTCAATAGTTGACGATTCAAAAAAAAAAAAAAAACAAAAACTAATTCGACGTAAGGATTGTTTTTGTATGTTACCCGGTAGTTGGACTGGAAGCAGACACGGAACACCAATCTCAAGATGGCGTTTTACCCGCTGTTGCGCTGTGTCCGTCTTACGACCGCGCGTCGTAACAAATTCCCGTACAGTAGTGACAACTCTGTGCTGTTAGTTTCAATATTAGAGTGAACTGACATCAAACTTAAAGGTAAGAATATTATCTGCGTAGCGTAGTCGTAACTTTTAATTTTTTTTGTAATTTTTAAGCGGAATATAAGCGTGTGAAATAACACGATTTAGAAATATCTTAATAACGTCGAAATAATCACAGATTCCGTTGGGTCCGACGGCAACGTCCCGTTTAGTTTTGAACCCGTTTTCCAACCGGATTGCGTGTAAATACTAATTTAACGGCATTTATATCGGTAGTTTTAGTTTTTATTGATCCGATCCGTTTATTTTAACGGACACGAAAAAAAAAAAAAAAAACGAATAGTGTCAACGAGGTTTAATCTTTCGGGTTTTTGTTACCTTCGACAAAAGTGTCCGTCACTAAGCTTTGAGGGCAAAACGTCATTTGAGTTATTCAGACTATACTTTGGCGGTCCTATATTTTCAAATGGTTTTTCGTATGCAAGACTTTAAACAGTTCATCACCACCGACGACTTTTCGACAAGAAATCTCGTTCCAACCGTCAATACCTGGAATGATAACAAATTTATTCTAGTTGGTGTGCATTATTCGGAAAGGCCGTGCGTTGATTTTTCTTGTAATCGAGCAAAGTTCTTCTTAACAACGAGGAATACGGGGATATCTGCGAAATTACAGTTTTTGTTAGTTTCGGTTTTTTTTTTTTTTTTATTATTATTATTATTATTTGTAATCTAGTGAAATATAATCGTATAGACCAAGTGACCTGAAACGAAATACTTATATCGGCACTTTATAGACGTACGTTACAATTTTAAAAACTTTCGGGAATTTTTCAAGTTGTTCGTCTGTTGTTGGTTATTTCGAAATAATTGCCGAGTACCCCCAGCTTAATCGAATCCGTCCCAATATAAATTTATCGAAGAATGCGGTTTAGCCGAACGTCGCTTAGAATCGTTTTTCGTTTACGATGGTTTATTGTTTTATCCCCGATTTAATTTACTAAACATTCAGTCGGTTAATGCCGTCGAACTATCGGCTGTCTTTGGTTTTAAACATACAGACAAATCGTGAACACTTCCGAAAATATCGTAAAGTTTATAAATGTCGTACTATGGACGACGTGGCGCAAGGAGCCAATGTCGAAAAACATTACAATAGTCACGGACTTGACATTACATTTAACTGAAAATAAATGAATTCGTTTTCAAACGTCCGATTTTCAATTTCGAATCACCGATTAACCATTTTCGTCGTTGGTCATTTTCTCGCGCCGAGCCGCAGATACTATGCCTATACATACACACATAAATTACGCGTATTTGTCGGCCGTTTGAAATCGTATTTATAGCGCACACGATATTCACGATCAATTATCGTTGTATCAAATGGGGACGCCGCCGCCGTCCGGGGCCGAGCCGGGTTCGAGGTCAATAGCGTCGCCGCCGCCGCCGGTGCAAACGACGGCGGGGTGGGAAATAAAAATTTAACGAGGAGCAGCGTGCAACGCGAACGCTGTTGCCTCCGGGAGCGGCGGCGGTGACGGACGTAACGGGACCACGGGGAGGGCCGGGTCGGTGGCCTGCTGCACGGACGGGGTGGATTTCTGCCGGAACGGACGGCGAGGACGAAAGTTCACCGGCAGACTGTGTATAATGTATACCGGGAGAGGGGGGGGATGTGTGTATATACACCTATACGAGTACGCACACAGACATATATATATAAGTTTATGTATATACACGCAGACAGACACGAGCTTGTCGCGCGCGTATGCACGCGGCGGGAAACGGCGGGGGCGTGGCGCGTATATGAATGCGGCGCGGCGTGGGACGCAGACCGATCGATTTGACTAGACGGTATATCCCCTCGCCGCCGCCGACGCCGCCGCCGCGACTTGCCCTCGAAAACGGGGTCGCCCGCGTTTCACGGTTGCATGTGCACCGTAAGTGTGTGTACGTATAACACACCACTACACGCGCGCGTATCCCAGACGCCGCCGCCGCCGAGACGGTGATTAGACATGTATACATGTGCACGATGTTTAGCGTGTGTGTGTGTGTGTGTGTGTTGTGAAAATAATAGCTTTTCCGCAGACTCTTCGAAACTGATAACGTACGGAAAATAGTATTAAAATAATAAATTCCCGGCGCTCGTACCCACTCCCGGAACGACGCCCGCGCTCGTCGTTTTAAGGCGTTTTTTTTTTTCTTTCTCTACAATAATTTTTCAATATCACGACCCATAACGATATTGTATTTTTATCATCACGATAACGATTCGAACAGCGCGCATAGCGGCGTTGAGCGACGCGTAATCCGGCCGTGCGTCGCACACACGGTGTCGCTGCGTACACGACGCGCGTAGCAAACGAGCGTCGCGGGGGACCCCCTGAAATTTATAACGCTGACCGACGGCGGCGTCTATTTTTACGCGGCCACTCGCGCCGCCGCGGACCTCAAGTGTTTTCGTGTGTTCGCTTCCCACCCCGGCCCGGTCCGCCAGCCCGCCGACCGCCGCGCGAGAACCGGACCGTCCGGTTCTCACCCCGCGACGCCGCTGCGATCGCGACCGACCGGTCCGGGAAACCGGTCCCGACCGATATAATATTATTATTATTAGGTACGCGCCTACATCAACGTGGTTTATTTTTATTATTATTTATTTGTTTTTTTTTTTTTTTTTCGGACGCTCGGTTAGGTTAGGTTAGTTCGACCATTATAGTTTACGGTTACCGTAATAATAATAATAATGATAATAATTCATGACGGTTTTGGTTTTATTTTTGTTTACGTCGTCGGCGCGATAGTTATTCTAGTCCACGTATATATTATTCTTGTTATCTACGCGGGGCGGCCGGCCGTCTGGTATACAGGGTGATTCTTTCGTCGCGAACCGCGGCCGATCGCGATTATTTGATTATCCGTATCGCGCGCGTAGGACAAATTCGAGCAAATATCTTAATTCTGTTCGGCGACACCGCGTTATTGTACACGATACATTCTCGGGTTTCCGAACAGTACTCTGACTTAGAAATTGATGCCGCGTTGAGTAGTGTCTATGGCAAAACGCGTGCATACAATTTACCAGCTACTACTCTCCCCTATTCCTCGGGTCAACATTTTGAACTGCTACTACACAACTCACAAACTATTTAAATGTATCCAATAAAATCAGTGTAACGCGCTTTGACGTTTCAAGAAGAATGTTCGCCCTTCTTAAAATGTGGGTTCGAAAATCTATTGCCGATGTGTACTGAAAAGGGCGTAGTTCAGAAAATAGTTCGTAAATAAAAATATCGCTCGGGTCGCTTTTGTATAATTAAATTCCGAGCATTCCTAAATAGCCCGATTAACACGATTGCTAAATGGCTATGTTATTGCTGTACTTAATATAAATATGACTTATGTCTTTTTCGCCAAACAAAGTGTACGCATTTTCAGTTGTAACGTGTGTTAAAAATATACATGCACTTATTTCATTTAGACCAATGTTATCAATGAGAACAATACGGATTGACTTCAGCCCTTCTTCGGTGGGACCAACGGTATTACGATTGAAAAATACGAAAATCGTATAATTTATTCTAGATTTTCGTACAGAAATTCGTGATAAAATGTATTCTGTACACGAAATAACCGACGGACTCTCATCAGTTTACAGACCTTTCGGTTTAAAAATCGTATTATTTACGTCTATATAGGTTAGGTTAGACCCCTATTCGTACCCGGTATACCTAGAAGATGGTTTTATATAGCTCTTAAAATTGTATAACGTCCGTTTTAGATTCCGAGCGTAGCTATTGGTGTTTCGAAGATGGTTTATTTTTTTTCTTTCTAATCTGTGGACATGTTTTTTCCTAGTAAACTTGCTCCGATGTATAGGTGTAGCACTTTTTCTGAATGCCCAAGTTGTCTATATGATACGTTAAAGAGGTCGTTTTTTTTGATTATCGACGCCATTTTTTAAATAAAAGCACTTAAGTAGGAAAAAAACGTAGGAAAACGTACGATTTCAATCATTTTATAAAAACACGGACGATGTTATCTACAGGAAAAAATGGTTCAATTAAAAATCCAAAGACACCTCTTTTGCTGCCTTTTTGATTTACAATTTTACGGTGTCGTTGCCAAAACTTTTGAGCTTTTAAGGAATTTTAATTTTTGGGAGTTTTTTGCTGCAATTCGGTTATAAATACACGTAGAGACTCGAAACTTGGTAATAATACTTATATTGGACTTACCTATACGTGGTGAAATTTCCAAAATCATCGGACGACTTTTATTTTTTGTTTTTATAAGCGTTTTGATATCGAATTTTAAACGAAAATCGCAAACAAATCTACGACACTTCAAATTATGTATTACTTTGTATTAACTATGTGTCGTTTTTCGTCAAGCAATGGTTTATCGTTGTTTACAGATATAAATGAAATAACCTTATGTATCCTACCTTCCCAAGTTCTCACCTACAACAGTGGCCACTCTCATCCCCAGTATCGGGGGGATTTTTTTTCCTTTTATTACTTTTTGTTTGTCTAATATTAGTTGTCCGAATATTCTGTAAGATATAGTTACGGAGTGACTCAGTTGGGCAATTTACTCATAGTATAAATAAAATGGATCGATGTCGATAGCTTTGCTAGAAATTATCCCGCAAAAAGACTGTGGGTGTCCAAGATTGAGACGGGAATAGATATAGAATGGAAAAAGTAAAACCAAGAATAAATCGGAAAGAGTTGGCATTGGAAAAAAGAACGAGTTGGTGACAACAGCAATGGTATGGTCTTAAAGGACTCTTAAAGGCCGAAGTTACGCTGGAGAAAAAGAAAATATACTTTTTTTTTGGGGGGGGGAGGACAGTAGACAGTTACTCAACCCTTGTTATTTACAAAATATTATTTTCATCAGACGGCTTTAGCAGAGATATTTCTTTTGTTTGACGTCCGCAGTGTACACGTGTTCGAAAATATTTTAAACACAAATACTAAGCCACGATACACGTAGGTTGAATTTTTATTGGTTGAGCTCCTCCTAGAATATTTTGTTTAACACGGGATAATAATATTACAATGCTCGTAATGAAAAATCAAAACAGTTATGTACCTCTAAATTCCGCATCAAAACGATAGAGAATGTTTAATTTAAATAAAACGTTTACTGTAGTAGAAGCTTCTAACGTTTGTGTAATTTATCTTAAAGGTTATTATTATTTAAGGTTAAAGGTATTATTATGACGTTGTAATCAACGAAAAATCTAAAGCTAGCAAGATGGACGAAAATAGATACTTGACAGACAGGATGTGGTCCTCGGGCCACCAGTTGGCGGCTCCGTGGGTTATACTCGTACGTACTTATATCGACATCACGTCTACAATTCTACATCCCATACGCAAGGTATCTCACGTACGATACGCGTTTATAAATATTTTAAAGTACGTTGTATAGTTACCATTATCTCACTACTTAAAACCATGTTGAATATGTATGAGTTCCTGTATTAAATTAAAACTCTACGTTAAAGTACCTAACATATTATAATAATATACCCTACGGCGGTGGAAAGCGATTGTTTTTTCTATAAATATAATATTAAAATACACTCTAAGTTTAGTTTTTTCAAACAATTTTTCATATTTATAAATTTAGACCAATACATAAAATAAACATATTTCCGGTGGTCAAATTTTTGTTTTAAAAGACGATTTGACTTCGCGTACTTCTTTTCCATGTGTTGTAAAAAATATTTTTATTTTTTTTTTTATGACATTTAAATACGATTATTTAAAAAAAAAAAAAAATAGGCTAACTCTTCGTGTACTTTGTAAATTGACTAAATAAAAAAATAAATACATTTTTCCTACAAAACATACAGACAAGAAATCCAAAAATTAAAATTAAACGAACGGTAGTGTGTGCATATTATACTCAGACTTATTGGTCTAAAACGGCAGTAACCCTTCTTCTTAAATACGTTCCGGGCAATAGATTAATGGAAAAGTTTTATCATTAAGATGGTCATTAAATGGTAAAAAATAGTTTTTACATTTTACAAAAATTGAAAACAATTTGGAATACCACTTCCAACCCCTTTAATAAAATGTTGTAGCAATCGATATATAGATATATAGATACTGAACTATGTTACTTCCAGATTAGTTAACAAGTTTCAAACGCGAGATTATCACGAAGAGTTTGTTAAAATCGTTAAATTTGTCTGATCACCCGGGAAAAGCTTTTTTTAAAAAATAGATACTCGAAATGTAATAACCCTTTAAAAGATTATAATATGTGACTTTTAACTACTTTGGGATTCATTTAAAGTTGTCCATAAAGTATAGAAAAAAATCGATGTCCTAATTTTAAATATTCACCGAGTTGGATAAATTAAAACAATTAAATTGTCCTTTCATACATTCCCGAGAAATACATTTACGTCTCTTATTTCGAAAATAAAAATAGTTTTAAATTTATTACAGAAAATACTCTATAGGACTTTTTTTTACTTATTCGATTTGAAGAATTCGTTTGTGTTTGAAAAATTTAATTAAATTTTACATTTCAGGAAATCCGAGAACTATAATACTATTATGAATAAATAAGTCCAATACCTATTTAATCGTATGATGTAAAAATGATTTCGTCAATTGTTGGAACGGGTTTTTTTTAACGTAGTTTACTGGTTTTATAGTGTCGTGTAGAAACTGCCAAATGAACAAATAAAAAAAGCGTATATCCTATAGTAAAATAATCATAATAACAATATCAGACGTTTTTGTTGTTTTCTCTCGTCGCAGTTTATTCCGGTCTGTGCGATTTCGGTCTGTACGCGACTGTATCGATTCTCGTTAACAATCCCAAAAGCGCAGTATAATGCGTGTTATCACAGAATTTAACGAGAACGAATTACATTATCGGATTTGTGCGTTTATCGTGTGTGGAAAACGGCAGCAAAATTATCGAATAACAACGGTCGTATTGTATTCTACGATAAAACACGAGCGCGCGCGCGCACACACACACACACACACACACACACACACACATACACACACACATATATATATATAAATATATACAGGGACGATGCATACGGAGGGTGTCCCGGGGCTTTTTTATTTTTTTTTTCTAGTGTTATCAAGCGTATTTCCGCGGATCGTAAAAGAATGTTACGAATCCGGTTTTTACGAAATGTGTAATCGAATTTTCACCGTACTTGAAGATTACGCCGCGGTTCCACGGACACGTTAAACCGCCGACGCCGCCTGTCCGGTACGCCGCGTTTTAACGCGAGCACGCCACGCGGTTCACGACGTCCGCCCTCATCGCCGTCGCCAATCCGTACGGTTAGGGTATTTCATCGTTATTTTTGTGGGCGCGCGCCCGGTATCAGTGGCGCGCGGTTCGTCCCTCCGCCCGCCCCCCCTCCCGGCCGTGACGTGACGTGACGCAACGAGAATCGCCAAAAACGCCGTCGGTTTTTTTTTTTTTTTTTCGTATTACAATCGCACGAATAATATGACGTTACGCATTTTCGCTCGGCGCGTTACGCGGCGCGGAGGCCAAACGAATGTTCCCCTCCACATCCCCACCGCGCGCGGCAAACGGTATTACGATATTTTCGCCCCGTTATTGGCGGTACGGTAAAATCATTTGAAAAATAGCCTTTTGGTAGACGTCGTCGTTATTATTATTATTATTATTATTATTGTTGTTGTTGTTGTTGTTGTTGTTGCTGTTGTTGTAGTTACGCGTTTCGACCCTATGCCGGCGGAATAATGTCGCAGCCACCGCCGCCGTCGATATTTTTCAGGACGGGTTATCACAGCACGTCTCGTACGCGCCTATAACACCGAATACCTACCAAGTTTAAGGTCACCGCCGGACGACGCGTTCGGTACGGGAAGAAAATAAACACACGAGATGGTGGAGTGGCGGAGGGGGTTAGAGGAGTTTTTTGTTCCCCCCCCTCCCCGTTCGTTATTATACACACACACACACACACACACATAGATGTATTAGACACATTATTATTGTACTCGGTGTCTTCTCGGTCCTTAAAATAGGATCGGTTGTTCTACGCGTGCGCGTGTATTATAAAAATACATATACCTATACATATATTATGTACTCGCGGCGGTTGACACCGCGCGGCCGTACACTGCAGCAGCGCGCATATGTCCATTATCATTATTGTTATTAATGTTATCATTATTATTATTATTATTATTATTGTTATTATTATTCTTCGTCGTCGTCGTCGCCGCCGCCGCCGCCCGCCGTCCAAACGACGGACCCGACCGTCGGAGGGGCTTAATAAAATAATGTTCAACCGCCACCGCCTCCGCCGCCACCGCCGAACTGTCTGTCTGGGTCAATCTCCGGCCGGGCCAGGGGTTCGAAATCTCGCCGCATCCCGGCGATTCGGTATTGTTGTTCAGGATATTATCGTTTTTACGCCGCGTCCAAACGCATACAAATGCTATCGTGAGTTTTTTACGTGTCTTCTCCGTCGTACACGAGAATTCGGTGTTCGGGATTCATGACAATACATCTAATAGCGTTGTTCGCTTAATTTCTTCTCGGTTCGACTTCCGAGTTGTTTTTTTGTTTTCTACTTGTCGACGTCATTGAGAGGGTATACCTCTATTTTCATGTTTAGTTAGGATCTTGAATGTTTTTTTGCTTATTTCGATGTTTTTTATGTGTTTATTTTGATTTTATTTTTATAATGGAGGTTTTATTAATAATAAGTGGTTATTCGGACGATTTTATGTACTACAGAAGTCCCGAATACTGTTATAATAGATAGTAAATTATTTCATATCAGTTGGTACGTGTAGCCTTAACTACATTTTTTGGCCAATTCGAATCCGGTCCATATATTTATACCCCAGTCCCCTATATAATGCGTATAATGTATATACTAGGTAGCTAATGGATATCGAATTTTGCCATGTCAGTTCAAATTATTTGTATGGTGAGATAAAAATAACTTTAAAAAAAAAAAACAAACAAATTACGTCTCCGATCATAAAAATATCCATATAGTTTAAGCGACTGCGACTGTAAAATATTATGTCATAGAAGTTGTCCGCCCCACAACACTCAAGTACCCGTTCGTATATATAAAATGAGGACGCCAAGTTGTAAATTGAATGCGCAGTAATAATAATATATAGAAAAGGGGTTCGTCGCTCGATAGTTCGTTTCCCGATGTACCGTTTCTATGACGTGTAATATTATTATAAAACACACAACTTTGCTACACGAGGTGTAGGGCAACAAAAATAAAAACTATGGAGCAGATTTTAACCGCCAAATAGGAACGGATTAAGCCCGAATAATAGTCTTAGACACATATTTTTCAATACCCTTTCGTATGGTCATCTATAAGAGAAATGTTCACTTTTTTAACCACTGATATTTTGTCTGTAGGTACAATGTAAGAACAAAAAATAATAAACACTTAATTAAAATCAAATAAACCTATCTTTTTACGAGTGAAAGTTATACGAGTATTGTCCAAAATCGACGGTATTTATAATTTATGTATACTTGGTTAGTTTTCAATTGTTAATAATATTAAAGCAATCAATTTCTCATCTGAAAAAGTAAATCGCAAATTTAATTTTTTTTCTTCATATATGGAATAATGTACATATTACTTTATATATTTGTACGATTCAATATAATTAGAAACTTTAGAACTTTTAATATCGAGCAATTTAAAATTGTCTGTAATTTATCATAACTTACATCTGGAGCTTTATTTGTAAAATTATATTATAAGTGTTTTAATTTTACTATACAAAATTGTATTATCTATTTAAAACATTTTAATATGCTTAAATTTGGGACAATATTAATATGTCTAACTAGAAAAAATACATATCTACTTTACTTATACGTTAATTTGAGCCTGCCACCGAACCACCCCTCAACTTACTGCCATTCCAAAATAATAAAATGTCGTGCGTTTATAAAATTATAATTTTCTAACGTCCTGTGTAGGCGATTAGGTGAAATCTAAAACCATATAAGTACTATTTTGTTTTTCACAAGCAAAAAATATGTCCGGGGATTTTATTCCGAGACGAAAAAAAAAAAAAATTAGTTTCTATACATTTTAAATATGAAATACATTAATGAATTCAAAGTTACAACAGTATATGTTGTATGTGAATGACGATGATATCGAATTCGTAGACGTTATCGATCATTCGATATCGTATAAACCGACAGTTTTTAATAATATTTAATAATTAATTAATATATTAAATAATAATTAGCCGAAGGTTGAGTCACCAAAATCTACCGGGTCATGGCTGATATATTCTGTTTTTATAATATCGATCGATACGGTATGATATTCAAGGGACACAGTCAACTATAATAGTATACGAGGGTTTGTTTTCGGAAAAGGCAATGAACGATAGAAAATGTTTTAAAATGCTTTGTGTGGCAGTTTAATCGACTCGCTTATTGTTTTCCGTGCCCCGTTGCCCTAGTCATAATCTTATGTAACTTATATTTTGGTACTTAAATTGTGTATTTATTTTAACCAAATACACTGAACTATAGCGATGGTTTTATTTTCAAATGATTTTTCAAAAATTGCACAGATTTTTGATCAGTCTGTATATTTATATAATAACAATTTGGATAAAATAACTTTCCGACGGAAATTCTATCATCGATTCGTGTTCATTTTCTACAGCGAATAACGCTATTGTATACAATATTATTCAATAGGTATACTAAGTTAATAGTGATTCAAGGGTTAAAATTAATTTTAAATTCTGAGCGGAACAAGGAATGTACTGATTTTCCTATATGGTGGGTTTTAACATTTTAAAATCAAAACTTTGACAAAAATTGCGACATTTCAAAACATGTACATAACTGAACTCCACTCAGAATCGTGTTTGGTATGACAACAATTATATAGTAGTTTATCGTAGCTTACAGACATAAATTAAATAACTTTATGTATCCTACCTTTCAAACTATTCCTACCCACAATAGTGACGTATCCATTTGTAGTGTCGGCTTGTTTTATTTTTATATTGTATCGTTCGAAAGAAAATAATTTGAAAGTTTACAACAACCCGTCCATTTCGTTTAAACTTTGTAACGTTATTATTATTATTATTAAACTCTTACTATAATCATTTGCGACACTCGGAAAATTTAAAAGGATTTGTATAAATCCATTTTGTTATTTCCGTACTTGTGTACTATAAACAGTCAACAGGTTTTTGAAGTTTGAGCGTTTTTGTATAACAAAATGCATTTCATCATTTTAACAGTACTGTAAATAATAAATCAAAGGTCAGATTGAAACAAGTGATTTCGTATAGGCGTACTCAAATGGCAATTGGAATTTTAAATGCTGCGCAAAAGGAAAATAAATACATAAAAAAAAAAAAGAAATATAAATATATATTTTTTTATACATCACTAATGAAAAGTTGCTTTCGTTTATTTCCATTACTCGGATAACGTGTAAGTCTGTTATAGTTTGTATAGAGTAATTCACAAAACTAATTGGAGCTTATTTCTATTATTTGTATGAATACAAATAAATCTTGAAAAGCATAAAACGTAAGACATTTCGTCTATAAATATAGATAAAAAGATTAAAACATCACAAGTTTACGGTATTGGTATACATGAATTAAAAAAAATAAACAAAGACTTCCATACAGCATCGCGCATATTATTTATGAAATGCGACAAATTCGTTTTTAAACTTCTTTACTGATTTCCGCGCGAGTGGGAAGAAGTTTAATAATAAAATGTATTTTAGTACACGAAACACGATTAAACTTTCGTTTCGTCTAGACGGAAAAGTATTATTTTATAATACGGTATTACGGTATACTGCAGTCGTGTTGTGTACTGTATACTCATTTCAAGGTTAAATTGAATTGCTATTTAAATCACCAACGATCTGCGGACCGATGAACGACACAATCGGAAATCGTTAAACGTAAAGAACCTATATATACAGTGTCGGCCAGGCCATGGCCTTTAGGCCACGAACTCGCCCAAAGCCCTCAGTATTATTTGTGTCTGGGGGCCCGCCAAGCTCCAAGGTTTATAATATATCGTCATTTAACTACTGACTGCCTTTTATGTAAAAATTAAATATGCGTAGTATTTTTTTAGACTCCAGTTGGCTATTGCAGACTGCAGTAAAATTATAAAATGTAACAATATTTGTTAATAATTGGTGTAATCGAGTAAATATATACACAAATATTACTGAAAACTGAAATGTCGCTGAAAATCTTTTTTTGTGAATATATAGATACTTAATTATGTGTCACCGCAAAATTTTTTATTTTTAAAAAATATTATCCGCCCATAACTCCGACTCCCAACCCAATACCCCACTAATGTTCACGGCTTTTGAATTTTTGATCTATACGGCCCCTAAAACAAAAATTTTGGTGTGCCAAGTCGTTACTGTATATAATAGTAAACAGCGAAATAAATCATAAATGAATCTAAAGTCTCGTGATCAAGATCGACTGATCTTAAATACGGCGTGGCGGCGTAGTATAATATCCCGTCAATCGATAACTCTGTATACTTTTGACGGCTAAAATACGGTCTAGTCATCGCGGGAACCGTTTCATAACCGCACCTCGTGTGACCGGCGAATAAAGTCGTTATTGTAATAAAAATTAGTAACTCTGGCCAACGTATAATAATTTAATAATGATATACTCATCGTAGTATAATAATGTGGTCTTGAAATATTATATTCGTTATTTACGATCTAGACGTCATAAATATTATACACGTTGTTTCCACGTTTGTGAACATGTGACATGGCTATTAAAACAAATATATCGTTCGAATTCTTTTCATAAAAAATATTTATTAGGTCACATTTTTATGGTGCCTAACTTACATTTATCCGGCATTGGCAAACTTATGTAGTATAGTATTATTTGATCATACTGTGTTTAATATTATAATATTATGTGTTTAAAAATAAGGGTTTAGTGTTTGAAATCGCATTATCTCTCGTTAAGAAAACATAAAACGTTCATAAAATATTATATATAGATGATATTTCAAGGAGAGCATAAAATAAAATAAATTCTCAAAATGTATGCTATAAATGAAGGTTTAAATTTCAATTTATCAAAATTATTAGTTACTATTTTTGCTCTTACTACCCCCTCCTCTCCCCATAATAGGGCGGCCATAGTCCCAATATTATTACGAAATCAAATTGTCCCCACAAAAAAAAAAAAAATACACCCGTGAGCAGCAGGATTTGGTCACTAAAGTTGAGTTCCCTCCCATTATATAATGAATTATAAAAATATTCATTGTAATTTGGAAAACAAGAAATAACTGAATACTATAATACTTAACAATACAATAAGTATAAGTGCCAACAAACCAGTACAATTCAACCATAAAAATGGTAGAGGTGAAGACTGAAAGTTAAAAATCTCAAAAAGCACATTCTTTATAGTTTATAATAACGCCATGCATTTACAAAATTCAATGCCCCGGACTTTCTTTAGAAGATCTATAAGGATAATCAAAGTTAAAAAAACACCCTGCTCCTGCAACGACATGGTGCAATTCATATTGAAATTCAACTCAACTTTTATCGCTTCTATCCACATATAAAACAAAATGAAAACCAGATATATGGCATATTATTTATTTATTTCATATATAAATTCACCAGCTCGTGTGTGGGATGGTGGTGAATCATACTTAGATCATAAAATTCATAAAAAATGCATTAATTCATAAAGAAAAATAAGTATATTTTGTGTTAACAATGCTTTAATATTTAATCTTTGACAATTTCCCTACCTTTATACACATGATTCCAAAAAATATTCTGAAAAATCAAGTAAGTTCATGGTAAAAACATTTGAAGTACGGAAATCTTTCAACAAAAACATTTTCTAACGACTAATAAAAAATGAACATTGGCAAAATATAATTAATTAAAATTTTATTGTTAATACAATTGATTCATCTAGTAATAGAATAAAAGACATAATCGAAAAAGCTAAAATTAATAGATTCCCAACAAAATATTTCAAATAAAACCCTGGGTTATAAAATATATACTAAATTAGAATAAAGAAGAAGATATACTACATTCATTGTCTAGAAAAAAACCATATTATCTAGCTCTAAAAGAAAAATATTAAAAATATAGAAATCATTTAAATAACACTTTATTTAAAGCAAAATCTGACTTTTATAGTGATAAAATTAAAAAATGTAATAATGACCCGAAACAGATATGGAAAACTATTAAAGAAGCCACCCAATAATAATATAATATTACAAATAAAACGCTACGAATATAATCAAATTATATTATATACACGAATGAAACCCATCCTTCCATAATAGTAAAACATTTTAATGATAATTTTGCTAAAATAACCTCCAAATATATAAATAATTATAGTAATATAATCAACAAGTAATAAAGACAATACAGAGCTAACAAAACATCACCAATCACTATACATAAATAAAACAAATATAAAAGAAATAAAAAATATAATCATGTCCTTACAAAGGAGGCATTACTCCGGGTCGTGGACAATATCACTACAGAGATAATTAAATTACTATAATAAACACAAAAATAGTCCCAATCAGTTTCAAAATAGCAATAATTACCGATATTCACAAAAAAGGTAATCCAACCAAGGTAGGAAATTATAGACCAATAAGTCTCTTGACAACCTTCTTCAAAATATTTGAAAGAGTTATTAAATTAAGATTAGCTAATTATCTAGAAGAAAACCGAATCCTTCTCATAACCCAGTTTGGCTTTAGAAAAGGGTATAATACTGAAGGTACTATTACTAGTTTAACACATACAATTCTTCACGCAATGGATTCTAAAAGAAAATCAATAGGTTATTTATGGATCTAAGTAAAGCCTTCGACTCAGTATCTTATAATTAATTAATTATCTAAACCAACTATGTATTAAACACAAAGTGCTAGCATTATTCATATCATATCTAGAAAACAGAACACACAAAATTTAAATAAATTGTATAAAAAACACAAGTAAATATATATATATATATATATATATATATATATGTCCCTAGGATTATATCAGGGTACAGTACTGCCTCCGTTGTTAAATATTATATATGTCATAGGACTTTCTAATCTAAAAGTTGAGAGTAGTTTACATTCCTATGCAAACGATACAGCGTTAATGGTGACAGGTGAAACACGGGAATCAGTAGTAAAAATAGCAGAAAATTCTCTAAAAAAAATAATAAATTGATTTTCAAACAATAACTTATCTTTAAACAATAATAAAACAGTTTTTTTAACCTTTTCTAATTCAATAAAAACAACTACGAATATCTCTAACTTAAAAACGATTTGAGTATTCTATTGATATTTAACAAAAACACATTAAAAAAGACGTCCTAGAATAATGGGGTGGGTTGCAGTCACTGTTATAGGTAATTTAATGTAAATCTGTAAGAAACTATGAACCATCGCTAACGAAAAACGATTCTGACCGCAGTTCAGTTGATAATGATGCTTTGTCAACAGTATATATATTTCATATTATGATAAATAAATTAAATAGACATTACATATTTTTTTTAATAATATTTGTTTAATATTGTACCGATTTTCCTGTTTTTCCTGCGTTTTTTGCGGTTTTCTCATGTTTATTTCCAGCTTTTCATATTTGCTGAGAAAATTTTCGGGAAAATCGAAAAATGTCATCTTTAAAGTCCTTTTAGGAAAAGTACTATCATTGTAAATCGGAGCCAAATTATTGGTAGAAAAGCTACAGAAAATAATCGTAATATTTTACTAATGTACTTTATGCATTTTCTCGCATTTCTGGTAAAATTTTTGTACACAGTATAAAACAAATTTAAAAAAATTATAATAATAAACATCTTAGTAAAACTAATGCACTCTTCGCTATACTCAAAATCTAAAACCCTTACGTAAAATCCCATAAAAAATTTAAAAAAAACTGTAAAAGTGGAAGATAGGTCTATCTATTATATTATTATGTTTTCTAGGATCCCTGTTTGGGCAAGTTCATATGATCCGAGTTGTTCACACATAACTTTAAAAAATAAACGAAATTTCACTATTGAAATATTTTTTTCCCGACAGTAAACCACCTTCGGTCTTCACTTTTATTTTGTCGGTTTTCAGAGCAAAATTCAAAAGCAAGTCAAAGCAAAACACCGCACTATAATTAAATGTTTATTCGCAAATTAATTTTGCCTGCTATAATAATAAGTTACAAATGTATCTAAATGTTATTCCCTTAAAAAAATTGCATGTTCTTCTAGCTTAAGTAATAGTAAGCAGAACCATGTTTAGGAAAAAAATGAAAACCGATGAATCATGATATGCACCTACATAAAATTATTTAAAGATTAGATCGAGATTAATTTAATTAATACTAATTTACTGTTTTCGTTTTTTTTTTTTTTTTTAATACACTTATAAAAAACAGACGGACGCTTTAATTTCATTTATATATAATGCATACCAACAACTTTATATAATTAAAAATATGAAATATAATATATTACTTGTAGCTTTGTCCGTCATAAGTAAAATTGTGTGAGTTGGTCGAAGATACATGCAAATTATATTGACTTACTTTAATGATTTGCCAAATTTAACGAATAAAATTAGTAAAACTTGGGATAAAATGAAAAGGTATTATAAAAAGTTATACAGATTGCAAACACACCAATCAAGGGCCAAACATATCAGAATTGCATATATCCTTTTACTTTAAAACAAAATAATAATTAAAATTGTTGAAATAACAAAGTAACACGGATTCTGTTAATAAATAACAACAGTGTAGTCGGCACAGAGATTATTGATTTACGACCACAAATATAAATAATAAGTTTATTAGTTTATAAGTTTAGTGTCTCCTTACTAATTATTTCTATTGGAACGGGAAGAAAATAATGATATTTTCAGAAATATTTATTATCCTATCATAAACTTAAATAATTTATATTATATTTTTTAGAATCTGAGTGAAGCGAGAAGCCTATTGTTTTACAATGGTATTAATTTTTTTTCTGTGAACAACTTTTCTACTAAACATTTTTTTCCGATTTACAATAAAACACTTTTTTTAAAAAGAAATCTGACTGGGAAGATAATTTAAGTTTTCGATTTTCCCAAGTGTTTTCCGATCAAATATAAAAAACCGGGAATAAACATGGGAAAATCGGGAAAAAGGTAGAAAAAATAGGACAATCAGTACATTAATATACAAGCATCAATATCAATTAAACTCCGCTCAGAATCAATTTTTTGTAAGCAAGGGTCAATCGTTACTCACAGATAAACGTTAAATTCCCGTCTTTACCATACCTTCTCAACTTCCCATCTACAACAGGGGTTGCACCCGTTCCCATTATCCTAGGAAAGTTTTTTCCGATATGTTTTTGTAAAAAATATACGGCGGCTCCGACAGCCTTAACATTTTAGTTTATTTTATGATTATGTTACCTTATCACCGTAATAAATACTTGTGGTACGATTACATTAAGGGACTACTTGTAAATTGTCGGTTTTTTTTTTTCAAATATGACGTTTAAATTCACCAACGCCACGCCGTTAGATATTGGGCGATATACGTCCTCTTAAAATCTATTGTAAACGACGCACTGATGTACGATAAAACTTCCCCCCCCCACCATCAAACTAGACGCGTTTCTATCCCCCAAAAAATGTCAAAAAAAAATCTTATCGGTGAAATAATAAAACAGAACGATAGGTACTTACTATTTATTATAATGGTAGTCGTGTATCTATACACTCGTGTATTCGTAATGGGCTATTTCTATTGAATCATGAGATTATATGGTTGATTTGTGTGCCATATAAGTCCAATATATTATTTATATAAGCTCACCGCACTATTATTTTTCGATTGTTCAACCTAATAAATTTCGAACGGCATTCCGGTTCGGGAAAATATTATATACCTATATAGGTACGCATAATACAATCGTCTCTGACAATATTATTCGATATTGATTTTGCTTAATATTTAAAGTTTAGAAAATCGTACGAACGAATTTCTGAACGAGTAGCGACAAAGTATGTGCGTGTGCGAAGAGAGAGGAGGGGGAAAGTCAAAAAATAAAAACCCAAAAAAAAACATATATAATATACTATAAAACCTTTACAATACACGTCTCAGTTATTTATATTTTTCTCTCGAAATTCGATAATTTTTAATACGATGGTTGCATCCGAATTGGTTCAGAAACGTTCAAATCGGTTACCGGATTATTTTAGAAACAATTTCAATTTTCATTTCCACTTTATACAGACTAAGGGCTGTCTACACGTCATTATGTAGAAATGGTTTTTTCTTTCAAAATAGGTCATATTGTATTTATTTTATTTTTTTTTAATTCCTCGCGACGCCAGCGTCTTAGATACCTTATTTTACGGACAGCATTCGTATTTTATGTATTTTTTTTCTAATCTACTTATTTCTTTGATTTTTTTCCAATATTTTATTTTATTGAGGTAAAAATGTATAAACAATATTATTTATTACTTATTTTATTTTCATGACGAAATTTATCAACTTCTCTTTTTATATTTTTGATTTTTGACTTCTGTTACTGTTGTTTTTCCGTACTTCATAGTTTCATTACACGTGTATGTTTCAATTTGAACTTCTTTTAAAATACCGATAAATCAAAAGATATTCGGACGTGCGGAATAGAAGCTACAGTTGAATTTGCTGTGAAATGAAAATCATGGTGAAAAAAGGGACATATAAAGGTACACGTGCGGTGAAATAGGTCACTGACCATTTTGCCAGTTCAGACCTCCTCAGCGTTAAACATACAATTTGGATCAAAACCAAAACGCGCGTGCAGTGTACACCGTATGCGCACTTTCTGTATATACAGGGTGTCACACGATGAAATACCCATCTCTGGAAATAATCAAATTCTGTTTCTTTTTACATATCACATGAAAAAAGACTACAAATATCTATAATTCAATTAACTATTTATTTTAATATTTTTGAAAGATTTGAAGATGATCAATTTATAGAGTTTGTTATTCAAAAGATTTTGACATAAATAATCAACTATTTATTTCTTATTAAATTCGTGGTTTTTAATCATTATTTGAAGTGTACAGTCAATGAGCCATAATAAAAATAACCAATCAACGAAACCGATTACAGCCAGCTGCATAATTATTATAGGTTACTTTTCTGTCAACATTTTAAAAAGAATAAACACTATAAAATGGCTGTTTTTAAATTTTTCAAAAATTATAAAATAAAAATGTATTTTTTTGTTTTCGTTTACCAAAACATAAAAATTTAAAATCCTTCCTGCGAATATATATATCGTAGGCCATATGGAAAATAAGCCTTTTTGCGAAAAGACTTTTTGCAATGAAGTAGCCCGTTTGCGAAATACTTATTATTTTTCCAAACGGCGTACTGTTTTTCAGGCTTATTGCACACAGACTAACAGCAGTTAGGCCTTTTAAGAACTACAATAATTATAATATAGTAATAACTATTTTACTTATTTTATTTAATTTATTACTTTTAGAGCTCAAGGAATTATTGTAATATGTAAACTGAATAGTCTGAATAAGTATGGTACTTATTATATAGTATTATATTTATTTTATAAACTGTAACAATGGCGAGTATCAGTTAAGTTTTAGTTTTAGAAATTAGATTATTTTAAAGTTTTTGAATACTGTATTGCTAGTTTCATTTTATATTACTAACAAAAAAGAAAAAATATTTACATATTTTTACATGTGGTATTTTCGTATTATATTTTTTATTTATATTTATAAATTAAAATTGAATAAAATATATTTATTCATATTTTTTTTTTTTATTATTATTAGTAATATAAAATAAAACTAGTAATACAATAAACAAAAACTTTAAAAAAATCTAAAATTCACTAATACTCGCCATTGACAATGTTTGTAAAATAAACATAATACTATATAATAATATATACTTATTCAGTTTATATGTTATAATAATTCTATTGATTTTATTTTTTTTCTAAAAGTGATGAATTACCCCACCCTTAAAATAAAATAAGTAAAATGGTTGTTACTATATTATAATGATTGTAGTTCTTAAAAGGCCTGACTGCTGTTAGTCTGTATGCATTAAGCCCGATAAACTGTAGGTCGTTTGGAAAAATAATAAACAGTTCGCAAACAGGCTACCCCAATGCAAAAAGCCTAGTCTTTTCGCAAAAGATTGATTTTCCACAGGACCTACGACAAAAAAAAAAAAACAGAATTTAGTTATATTTATTATCTTAAGAGATATTGCAATGGGTGTGTCTTCGTGAGACACTCTGTATAGTAATAATAAAAAACACACATTTTTAATATAAACCATTATGGGGTATGTAACATATAATATACGGGCCCTCGTCTACAGGCTCGTGTAATATATTTCTATTCCGATGTGGCTTCGTTTTTAGTAGGTATTTTTATTTTTTTTTTGTTTTAATTAACTATTTTATCCTCGTGATGTGTGTAATATAAATGTTTTATTCTGTTACACACTGAACGGCGGCGGCGGCGTTCGCCTTGAACTCTTGTCGGAGTTACATTATTTATAGGTACATTTCGATGGAATGTGTGTGTATGTATATGTGTGTATGTATGTGTGTGTGTGTGTGTGTGTGTGAATGTATTTTAGGAAACGTTTTGTTTTTATCCCCCATACGAAAATCGTGGACATCATCGTTTCGGTGCAGCTATCGTCGTCCCGCTCCCGTGATTTCCATACACGCCGTGTTTAAAATATAACGACGTATACTGCAACAACAACAATAAAAACAACAACAGCGCCGACGACAACGACAAAAATTTAAATCCGAAGCCCTCGTCCAAACTTCGACCGAACGAAAGAATCGGTTCGGATAGAAAATCTCGAAATGAAATTCTTCGTACTCTAATGGGTTGTGCAGTATAGTAGAATTATTTCATTACAAACAAGCGTAAATAGAGGCGGGGGAGGGGGGTTTGCTAGGGCTTAGCTCTTCCAAAAACTGCAATAATCTCCTCCGTACTCGTTTTTTTATTTTTCTTACACCCATTGAATGGAACATTTCTAAAGACATAACATAGGAAGTTACCAAAGATTAAATAATAATACCCAAGTATTTATGTCTATGCAATATGCTTAATGTGTATTGTATAATAAAATAAATAGTTCTGAGCATACGTAACTGTTATAGACTATAAACAGCGCATTTGGAAAAATGTTTAATGAGTTTTAATGTTTAGTTGTATTAGGTAAAATCAGTGTAATATTTCAAACCGATTGTATAGGTAGCGAATAAAAATTGTGTAGGGATGTTGTGTAAACACCCTAGTCATGTCTGTATAGTCAGGACTTCAGCCCCTTCAAAACGCACACGCTATTTGCGCCTATATATTTTATTATTATTTATCTACTCAGTTGAATACTGGCAGCTGAGAAAACTAAAAACTTAGCAAATATTGATATCAATGCACTTTGGGCGGCTTTTTTTTTATTCATACGTTTCAATAATAGCGTTATAATTATTTGAGTACAGGCGAGGTTACGGATACTCAGTGATGTAAAAATACCGTATTATATTTTTTATTTGTATAGTACGTGTATTATACAGTATTTAAAAAAAAATTGTTTGGCGTTTAGGTACATTATTGTTAAGTGTAGTTATCCAAGTATAGTAAGATCAAAACTATTGCAGTTTATTGGTGAATAATGATCCATTTTAAATATTGAATTAAATAATTGCAGTTATGAGTTAGATAATAGTAAATACATAAAAATGTATTGTTTCTAAGTTTTGAATATTAGGTTTTAATATTAATTTGTAAGTGTTTACTGTGGTTACACAACTATCTAAGATTGTGTTTAACACACACTAATTCAGAAGCTCTATCTGTAGTTGAACATTAAACCGCCATGCCATCGCCACCGCTGCAGTTTGTGGGGACCAGCTGTCGTGGCCGTCGTTATATCACTATTACTAGTTGAAACAGTATGCATTGCATATTGTATTATGCAATTTACATCACTGCGGATACTATATTATTATAATATATAAGAAAGTTAATATTCTAAATTTTCCAGTCCGATAACTCAAAAATCGTGGATAAAAATGAATGTAAAAACGGCGGTGGGAAGAATATTAATGCACGTCAACGTTCAAATTAAAAAAAAAAAATAAATATAGTTATGTATATGTATACCACTGTTGCAGTCTTACAGTGTAGAGGGCGAGCGAACCGAGACGAGGGCTCGACATCCGGAGCACACATAATATAATATTAACTTGTTTTTCAAATGATAAATGAAATAAAAAACAATAATAACACCTAGTGTTATTTTATGGGACTGAATCTGTTCACGATATTATCTTTATCCGTCGAAATATTCAAGACGATGACGTCGGTACGAGCGATTTTGCAGAACATTTGAAATTCTTGTGTGGGAAAATCGTTTTACCTCGAAAATGAATGTGATTTAACGTAAACAGGTTTTGATGAAAATAAAAGAAAACAATTTCTTTTATGGATTAACGTGTGTCCATTTATTATATACAAAAAGTTACGTTTTTTTTTCTATTATTATAAAAAATAAACTCCACGTTTTATTCTCGAAAATTTATCAGTATACTATCGCCTCATTATTCGAGTAAATGGAAAATCGATAAATGCCGAATCCAAGTTAGTACTGCTGTGCATAAGGAATAAAAACTATGAAATCGCACTTAGAATTAAGGTACTTTTTTCTTTTTTGGGGTGAACATGTCTTTTGAACATATATTGTATAATGGCAAGAGATTGAGAAATGAGATTCTCAACGGAGCGAGGAATGTTTAACACTTTTTTATTTATTTTTTTTGAAAAATTAAGTAAAAAAACGAATATAACAGGAACCCCCTTAAATATTTTGAACTTACAAAGTCCGTAAATATTTTTTTCATTCGAATCGTACGCGAGTTGCAGTGATAATACGACTATCCTGTTTAATCAACTCGGCGTTTGTCCGGTATGGTTTTGTTTTTTCCCCTCTTTCTAGAAAATATAATAATAGTGACGTTTTCCTTTCATTCGCTGCACAAATCCATTTAAACACATAATGCGTTAGAACACCGCGTGCATAATATTACCCGTATCATATTATTATATTTGTAAATAAAATTTCACTCTGTGTCTCAGTAATATCGTAGAGTAGCATTATTATCACGACGCGCACACAATATACGACTGGTATACTTTCGACTTAACGGGTGTTTTTTTTTCCCCGAGATTATTATTCGTGCACGTCCGTATATTATTATAATAACGTACGACATCGGCTGCAACTGCTACGGTGCAGGTCCAACGAAATAAAACCATCTTTCCGGTGTACGACTCGCAATTGGTTTGTAATAATATGTCGTGTATACAGGGCGAATCTTTTGCTACGAACCACGGACTGTCTACGAAGAATTTTAATACGATTTAAGATGCGTATAAATATCTTTTATTCGTTTTGACAGTTTAAAGTTTAAGCGGGCGCAATAGAGAAATGTTGAAATCATAATTCTCAAACGGTATAATATAGATCACCCGATAGATTATATTGTAACGTTGTGCTATGCGTAAAATCAGTATTTGTAGAGAAACATTGTCTTTTTGAATCGAATCGATATACGCAATATGGGTAAAATTTTGAAAATATAACCGGTGTACACGAATTGCGTCTCGAAATCCCTTTTTCCACACGAATTGTATCCCGACGATACTTAAACATTACACAAATTGCGTCCCATCGTAAAAAACATTTTTTTTTTTCTATTTTATTCTGACTTAGGATTTTCAATGGAAAATTATCACTATAAAACATACTGAATGTAATTTAAGATGGCGTGACACCCGCATATGCTGTCTCTGTACAACAAACTCACCATGGTATAACAAATTTGCGTTCAGCAGGACCAATTATTTGTGCCATTAGCTTTAATATTAGAGTAAATTTACCAATTATCAAACCTATAGACGAGAATATTATCTCTGAGAATCTGCACTGGCTTTTTTTTTCGATAATTTAATTTTAAAGCGACATATAAGCATTTTTAAATAAGTTGTTATATTTCACATACTCATATCTGGCTTAAAAATACATACAACGTAAAAACACACAGATAATGTTCTTGCCTATACGTTTGATAAAAAGTCAATCCAATCTAAACTGATAGTACAAAATCGGTCCTGCTGAATGTAAATTGACTATGTCGTACGTATTTAAAACGGCGATGATACGCGTGCGGGTGCAAAGTCTTTCTAAAAAATTCTATATAATGTCTGACAAAAAAAAAAAATAATAAAAAAAATACCAAAACCGAATTTACTCGAAATCTCTGATCCGTGACAATCGTTACCTGCTCCGTGTAAAAAAAAAAAATCTTGTATTATGATGTCGGTTTTATTATATATATATATATATATATATATGTATACAAATATACGTGCGTTTAGAGGAAATCACATGTCCCGCTTAATATATCGCTGGAATGGTAATAATAATAGACGGTGAATTTACAGTTTATGGTCGTTATTGCGTTACTCTATATATCTATACATTATTATAATACATATGTCGTATACATACCCGTATACAAAAACCATTCAGAAGCCTTCGGGAGAGGAAATCGTAGTCGTTGTTGTTGTTGTTGTTATTACAGGGCGACT
Source organism: Cinara cedri (assembly GCA_902439185.1). NCBI lineage: Eukaryota > Metazoa > Arthropoda > Insecta > Hemiptera > Aphididae > Cinara > Cinara cedri. Next base: position 152,163 of record CABPRJ010000505.1, on the reverse strand, counting down.
GCAGCGCTGTTGGTGGCATTTATGTGAGTTGAAAACGTAAAATGTCGAGGGACACGAGGTGATCCATCCGGAAAAAAATAATATTATAACGGTATGTTATTAGGTTTATACCCGCCGCCGCAGTGTCATTATTATGATTATTATTAATCACGTAATATTTTTATATTGTTTATGCCGAAGGCGGCCGAGTGATTAGATATAATACAATAACATCGTTTCCTCACGGATCATCGTCGGCGGTAATAAAATGTAAAACATCGACGAACAGTAAAACTCCGTCATTATAGAGTCAAATAATTGTCTCCCCCCCCCCCCAGATAATTTGTCGCCATTAGGATATTTGATTTTTTTTTTTGTATCTATCTAAAAATATAGTTGTGGAGTTCTATAAGATTTTAATGCCCAGAGATATTTAAAACCTAATGATATGAAAAGAACCGATATTTACGAAGCGAAAGATCGAGTCAAGTAGAAGTTAGAAACAGTAGGAACCAAAACGAAAGAGAAAAAGAAAAGGAGTATTTAAAACTTGGCATTTCTTGAGAAATCGCGATAATTTCAGCATAAAAAGAGTTTTAGAGAGGATGGTTGAAAATTGAAACCACCCAAGGGCACATCCTTGGTTCTTAAACCATGCATATTACACAAAACATCATCTTGCTGACTTTATTTGCAGGGGAGTCCATGGGAGTTTTCAACGCTAAAAAAAAAATCCTCTTCCCGGCTTCACAATAATTTGTACCTGTATATGCCCTTGTCACTACTGTCTATACATCGAGTTTCCGTTTCGAATACTGTATAGTGGGCGTTAAATTATACGATGTATAAATAATAATATTTATTTTTCTATAGATTTCTAAGGAACGCCAAAATAAATTAATATGACGACGATCGACTACGAACGCCTGAAACATAGGCAAAACAATTGCCACGTGTAATACTCATAGTGCCATCTGTCGGATGCTTTGACGAGAACGATTATTGTTCGCGGCACTTGTAAACTACGCGTAATACAAATCACGGTCAAAAGGTCCAAGGATGTTGTGTACAAATTCCGGAAAAATTTGATGGTTTATGATTATTATTTTTATGAAATAAAACCTAAAATAGGCAACTAAATAAACCTCTCTGGCCTATTAATCTTCAAAAAGTGATGGTACAATAATAAAAAAAAAAAATTTTAATGTATACGCGTATACCCGATAACAAATGTAATAATTATAATTTTATTTCACAAACTTTTTACACGACCGTCAAAAAATGACGCGTTCGGATTTTTTAGAACATTTTCTAACGGGACTTTTCGAAACCGTTTCACGGGCCAACTCGTATATTGTGTTACGGTGTTACGTTTTAAATACACCAAAATACATGGGTCGTTCGGAATTTCAATACTTTATTCGAGTAAATTACGAATACCGCACCGTTATACCGTTGGGTTTTTGCTGGAAATGTGATTTGTCCGGCGCGGATTCTTCCTATCGGTCGGTGCGGGGTTCCCAGGGATTCGCGTAGTGATGGTTATTCACTGTTAAACCGGAGACCAACTTTGAGGGACTCCGAACGAAAGAGTGCTTCCTGCAAACGAAACCGAACTTAAAATAAAGTCTTCAGGCCGAAGGGCGAGGGCCCCGCCGCTGAATTCGCGTGCCCATACGTCGCGCCGTTCTTCTTCTACTTCTTCTCCTTCCGGGCTTTTACAAGCCTTTAAGGCCCATCGCCGCAATAACAAATATTCTCCATCCTGCTCTATATTTTACACATTCTACCGCGTTCCTTGCATTCAAAAGATTCAGGTCTTCTTGTGCTCTACCGATCCGTCTTTGTCTAGGCTATCCTCGAGATCTCTAGTGTCGGGTCTCCATTTGTTTACTGATCCAATCATTCGTTTTGGCCTCCGTGCATTCATTGTCCGACTTATCCTCGTATTTTTCAGGGTCCCAATAATGGTGAGCTCCTTGTAGAGATTTTCCGAATCCTCGTTGTTTCTCATTTGATACTCTTCATCATCATTTGTGCGTCGCCATTGGGTTTTGAAAAAATGAAAAATACGCCTCCACGCCCGCCGCGGTTTATACGTGAGTCATCCTCGTAACCCGATGACTCACGCGTGCCGATCCGAGTTTTCGGCGGCCTGCCATCGATCCGCCGAACACCGGAAGCATTTTTCCGCGTTATCCTGGTCGCGACGTACCGTCACGGCCATGTTGTATTTTCGACACGACGAGTCGCCCGTCTTTATTTTCGTCGTCGGTATGCCGCACACTGTTCACGAATCATACAGCATAACAATAAAATACGCGATGACGTCGCACACGTACGCCGCCGTGTAAATAAGTACGCCCCTTAAGAGAAACGAAATGAAACGGGCGGGTGCATGCCACGCATTGACACGCATCACGCACAGGTCCGGGGTGGTTATTTTACCACGAATCTAGGGCCAGCGATAGTCTATTCAGTGTTGAAGTGTCGAATCCAGACAATTTTTCTGGGAGTGGGGAGGGGGCATAATTATAGTAATGGCCTTTTTTTTTTTTGATAATCTACCCTCTTGTTCTCTAAGACCAGTCAAATTTATTTAATTATTTAATAATTTAATGAACTATTAATTTACACAGATTTAACAGAGGGGGGGGCAAACAAAATTCCAGGAGGGATTTCGCCCCCCCCCCCTTGAAATATACCGGAATTCAACATCCGAACATTTCGAATCTGAGTTTAAAAAATGCGTGTTGATGTCATTTTGAAAACCAAATGTTCGTATTACGTGGATTGCGGTATAGATACTTAATGAGGATAATATTTTGAAAATATTGTATACGTAAGATCATCAGACAACCCCGTATAATAAAATTGTAAAAAAAAAAATCGAATGTACTCAAAATCTTCGCGGATAATCGCTGTAGTCCGTGATAAAATAATCACTCTACATAAATAAAAAAGTACATTCAGGTACCTGTTATAGGCAACATTATATCGCGTGCACGCCGCAGACATTGTAGTATTTCCTTATAACAACCTGCAACCTGCCCGTCAATGTTTTATGATAAGCTATTTACTGGCGGGGGAAAAAAAAATACGATTTTTATGCATTTAAACTCGGTATATGTATAGTAGGTTATTGTTCGGTTATATTATATATTTGTATACGCGGTAGACGGAAAATATATTATTACGATATTCTGTTGTATGCTATTTGTACGTCTATAGAACCTACACAGGCCTCCGTGGTATTACCCCGAACGCGTTCAATTGTAACGAGCCGCGATGTTTGTGGGGGTCGGCTCGTTATCACAACACGTACGCGTCGGAGTGTAGTTCAATAAGTTGTGGTTTATTCGGGTGTTACAATACAAGAGCATCCGTGATGACGGTATGGATACACGCGTTGATCGATACAGTCGGGGTAACGTTTATTGAGGGGTTGTAGTTACGAAAATATTATAATCGTAACGATTAAAACCAGTAGGAATCTGTTTTGTTATCCGGCAACAAGTAATGATAAATTACAACGAGGTGTTTATACGTTGTTTAGAAACCGCGCCTGACTTACAAAGCGAGAGGCGGCGATAAGCTAACGTGCGCGCGATTCGTGCACACCGGGCGATGGACGGGAAAAAGAGTCGCTTTTTCGCGGAGCGCGCGTACGCGTACGGCAAAACCGCGAGGCAGTGGTAGACTGCTTGCTCGGGGCGTTCGTTACGGTAATGGTGTCCGTGGATTGCGCGGACTGCTGCTGGACGGCGGCGTGCCGCAGCCGCTGGGAGGACGACACTTGGAACTCGGTCGGGTGCCACTGGAACACTGCTGTTCGGTCGGCCGAGTCTTGACCCTTTCGAGCGTAGCGTCGCTTTGTGCGGCGGCGGCGGCGGCCTTTTCGCGGTGGGGACTCGTGACGTTGTTCGCGCCGACATGGCATTTCTGTTTTTGTCAGATGGTATCTCGGTGGGCACGCGGCAAGTGTTATGATGGTTTGCCTATCATGCAACTATGCCGTTACACTTTAAAAATATATGCAATGAAAACACGTTGAAATACGCGAAGAAAATAACTGAACGGGGAAAAAAAAACAAATGAATAATAATTAGTTATTAATATTTATTTAACTTGTAGTTAGTCTCTGAGATACAAAAGTAGTAAATTATACCATCGGACCTTCGAAGAATGCATAAACATGCGATAAACAAAAATCAAATTACGCTTCTCGAGTGTCACTGTAAAAAAATAGTCAAGTCAAAGTAACTGGTTTTTCAATCTGGTCTTACTTGAATTTAATGTTGTGACACGAGACGGATCTGTTTATTGCTAAAATTACGAATTGCATTTTCAGGTAAATAATAATACTTTATCTAAATCTGTTTTATTTAGTAAAACCGGCTTTGTGGTGGATATGCAAAAAGTGAGAAATGTTAGACAAATATAAAAACAATTGCGAAAACGGGTGTTAGTCGTAGACGAAATCGAATAAATTGGTAGCTAAAATACTGTGGCAATATTAACTTTAATAACCTAATGGCCTGAGTGAATATCACTATGAATAATGGTAATTTTAACTATGATTTTTTTTTTAAATATATATTATACTGTTATCAAATTATTTTTTCCGTGTATTCGAAAGAAATTGTGTAACTTATTTAGGTGTCTCCGAGACCTATCGAAACAAACATGTAAATGCTACAAAAGTTACCGGCCCTGGTTGTGACTCAATGCCGTAAATTCTCGACCGCTTGAAACCGATAATATCGATGTATACAGGTATTTTCAGTGGTTTCGAATTTTCGGTTTACCGACGTTGAGTACTTGTTAAGACGGTCGAAATCGGTCGTATTTTTAGTATTATTTTTCGCGGTTATTTCATTACAGGCCGGTTAAAAGATACGTGTGATGTGTGTGTGTGTGTGGGTGGTGTTATATTATTAACTCGAGGAGTGTAACTTGAAATTTCAAAACCTCCGGTCGTCCTGATAGCGCCCCGCTCTCGCGTTATTTATTATAAACCGTCGAAAAGTTGCCAACGAAATACGTTCGTACATAAATAAGGACTCTAAATAGTACGTTTCCTTTTGACAGCTGCGGCAGTGCACAAGACGCGTTGCGTTAAATCGCTCTCGGTCCCCCCCCCCTACCCAAACAAACGGCACGAGATGTTTAACATTATAAATGTACTTAGATATTATAATGTATACGGGGCGGTTTTTATATCCCGCGAACCAACGATCGTCTGTGCACCAGGACCGTGACCATACGCCGGATACTAGGGTTTAATTTCGAAAATATCACAGTAAACACGATCGTCGAACTGTTCCGCGATACAACGATTGCACAGTGTTTTTCCCGAACACCATTTTTTTTTTTTTCCCCGAGATTCCTTTTCCCGAACCCTTTCACCCGAACGGTAAATTTCCTGAACAGTATTCAATCGAAACGTAGGTAAAGAGTTGCAGATTTCCAGAGGCGCGCGTATAAGGTATCACCACGGATTAAGCAACCTCGAATGACTCGAACCTCATAATTGGATTTGGCTCATGTACTTCGTAATATCTTGTATTGCAATATCTCATTTTGCCGTCTGGGAAATATTAACAACGTGTTCAGTTTTAGTTTGGGCCCGAATAAATGCCTATTAATAACGACGACTTTAATTGGCCGTTGATGCGTAAAAATAATGTACGAGAAATTCATATTGAAATATGCCCACTATTTGCGACAAACAGACTGAAAGATTGTTCGGGAAAAGTATGGTACCCGGGAAATATGCCGTTCGTGAAACCCCGCGCATAACTATTGTGAAAAACGTAAAACTCTAATTCGCTCGAAATATCGACGACGGTTGGTGACACGATACGGGCATAGTGGAGTGGAAGGGTTGAGAACGGAAACGACGGGGAAACGGCCGTACGTCGTGTACACCGCGCGAATCGCGCGACGGTCCGTCGGAGGGGAAATGAATACAATAATGAGCTGTACAAAACGGTAATAATAATTATGCGCGCCGCCGTCCACGCGCGATAGTAAGCACAGCTGTACGACATCGGAGTAAAAGCGAAACTGCGCGTCAACGGCTAGTGCCGCGTACGAACAACGTACGAACAAACGCGCTCCCGTGTACACGCGGACATTAAGTACGAGCGTTACGCGGCGGGACGGCCGGCCGGGACGAGAGGCGACGATGGAACGTTCGTACGCGGATTTACTCTCGGGCACGCGACGATATCGCGCGGAGTGCCCGTGCACAACATACAGAACGAACCGGGCGTTTCGTTCTACGGCGGGCCGTACGCGGAACCCGAATTAAGCCGTAGGAAACGCAGCCGAAAGTGTACGTTCAGCTCCGCGACAGCTTCTGGGACGCGTAAACGTGTTCAACGTTTAAAGAAAACAAAGGTGTAAAATTCATCTTTGTAGATTACTATCAGGCCCTCCTCGCGCGGACGTCTCAGAAGAAACCGTAACCGACTAGATACTAGGATGCTGGACCATTAAGAAACCGCGCGCGCGCGCGCGCGTGTGTGTTTGGATGACGTCGTTCAGACGGCGCTACCGAAATCGCCGCTGCCGACAACCGAACGCGATCAAGCCGACTGGGCGACATATTAGACACGTCAGTCTCCCCGCTACTCTGTAACAACGGTGGAGAATAATATTTCCGCCGCTGCCGGAATCACCGCTGGACATTGCGGAACACTAACGACCATTCAATTATTAATATACTAACAATAAATAATATGCATAATATTAATTAATTAATGCGAACAATACGGATTGACGAACGCGCGTTGTATTGTACGCAATACCGAGGGATACTAAACTGCGCTGTCGAGACCGTGAAGTGACACTAATTTGAAACGCCGCGGTGTGAAAACAGCCGGCAACTTGAGTTGTCCGTTCGCCCGGTCTCCCGGTATCCGGGCGATTACAGTTTTTTTTGTGTATCCCCGTGTGAGGGGGGCCTTACAGAACCAGTGCAGTGTAGTGGCGGACTTGAGAGGGTGCAATATGACCCCCGGGATTGTTTCGGTTTTTAGATTCGGAGCGTGGCGAGTGGTCTATTGGTTTTACTATGATATTGCGTGTTGGGTTTTTTTTTTTTCCCCGCGTCTGCGAATAACTTTTCTACCGGAACAATTACTCCGAAGTATAAACTAAAGCGCCTTATTCAAAAGATGATTTTCTTTTGTTGTTGCATTCAGGAGGTAATTTTTTCGATTTTTCTAGGGGTTTTCGAAATAATTGGGGAAAACCCGAAAGAAAATTATAGGTAAAACCGGCAAATATTTACGGCGCACCGTGGCGTTGTCGTCGTCATTGTTTTTATTGTGTTTACAGGATGTTTTCTACCAGAAATATTACTTCAATCCAAAAATGACAAGAGATCGATTTTGTTTTTTTCAATAATTCACCGTTGAAAAAGTAAGTCATTTTTCGGTGTCGAGCGAAATTTTCGTATTAATTGGGGAAAACCGAAATGACGAAACATTCGATTTTTCAAATTACGGCACAACAATTTCAATATTTTAAATATTTACGGCTTATGTTTTCTGCCATAATATCAATAGATAAACGACAAGAGACCTCTTTTGTTGAATTTTTAAACTAGTTTATGAATAGGTTATTCGTTTTTTTTGATTTTCTCAGTAGTTTTATTAATAAATAGGAAAAACCAGAAATTATGTAGATAGAACGGGGAAATTTACGAAAATAATTATTTTATTATTTTAAATTTTCGTTTTATAATATAATTCCGTTTAAAATATACGTAGAGACAAATGTCGTACAGAAAACTTTTATTTACTTTTTCTAGACGTGGTAAAACTTTCAAAACATTTGAGAAATTTTCGGGCTATTTATAGATATTTTAATGCTGCGAGTTTTTTACGTAATTTTTATTTGGTAGGTATTCTATGGATTAAAATGTTTATGTTAAATAGAAATGCTCGAAAATATGACGGGAGGTTCATTATAAGTCGTACTTAGTGGTCAAAACAAAAAATGTAATTTAATGTAGTATTTTTTTTGTTAACAGTAACTATGTTATGATACCGGTTCACTCCCTACCCCTTTAATGAGCCACTTATAAAAACCCGCCAATGTACAGAGCTAAATTTTATTAAAATAAAATAAATGTTTAAATAGGGCATAGAAACATAAAATATTTTTAAAAAATGACAATTCACATTATAGTTATATAAGGACCTATTACTTATGAGTTGTAACTCATAAGTAATGTTTTAGAATTGTTTGAATCTAAGAAGAATTCTTACAAATATTATGACAATGTTAATTATTTGTGTAAGTGGGGCATTTGGCTTTCGAGCAGTAGCGAAATATTTGTTTGGTATTTTAATTTTTTCTTTTAAAAATTAATATGATTACACGAAAGATAACAATTTAATAAAGCTTATATCTCACTTGAAAATTTAAAAATATTTAGAAAAAAAATAATGTCAACGTTGCACAGATAACATTCTTATCTTTAAGTTTAATATAATTGGCCAATTCACTTTAATATTAAAACTAACGGCATAAAGCTGTCTCCACTGAACGCGAATTTCCTGCGTCGTACACTCGTACGTTTGTAAAATGTAAAAACCACATACGGGTGTCCTCTGCCCTTACGATGAAATCGCACGCCGATTAACTATTTATGGGATTGCGTACAGTAAATTTCAATGACATTTGTGAAAAATTATTATTTATCCGCTAAAAAATATAATATTCAAATTCACTTTTGAATAAATTTACACGAGGTACGTGAAGCTGTACCTCAGGGTGCGCAACATTTTTTGAAAAAAAATAACGTCCGAAAAATCTCTATTCTGCCCTGCGATACCTTCAGAATATATATTTACATGTATTCCCGTGGCATTTATACCACAGTATTCTGTATTAATATCGTTTGATCTTGGTGTTTTTTCCGTTTTTACGGTTCAACGAAAAACGGAAAAAAGCGATATGCATATGGTTCGGTCGATATAAGTCATACAGCAAACCAATGTGACCAGCAATAAATAAATAATTATTTATTGTACAGATATGTAAAATTAAAATTCGTTTACTTTTTTTTTTTTTCTTCCTTTACGATAATCCGTATTTTTCTGTTCGGTATAATTCGCAAAAAGGCATATCACAGTATATGACGAGCATAGGTGCGCGCGCTCGGGGGACGTGGCAGGACGGGCAAATGCCTCCTCCGCGTCGTGTTTCGAAACAAACTATAATATTACTGTATCGCTACATTTTTTTTAGTTGGTCATTGTTTAGGTAATCGTGTTCGACAGTTCGCGACTGATATCTATGATACCTATGATATGAACAAAATGATCCAGTTCATTATTATTAATTATTGTTTTTATATTAATACAGTGACGGCGTATTATTTCGTAACTAATAATGGGAATATAAGTAATAGAGCAAAGTGTGATATTTGCATTATTATTATTAGCCACCTGTTAAATTTGGTTCCCTCTTTTCCTAGAAAATATTTCCGCAGTCACTAATGATGTTGACAAAACATCATTTTTGCCCTTGCCCCCCCCCACATGCCATTAAAGGTCCGCGCACGCCTGTGACCCACGGGGTTATGACTCGTGAAAATTTCCTCTTCTGCACAACAGACGGGTACACTTTTTTTCGGTTTTACCGCTGGAAATCGACGATTTTGCGGAGCTTTTATATTGTAATTGTAGACACTTATAATGCATAAAATTTCAATCGACGCGTATATACGTTACGTGTTATTATTATTGTTATTATTATTATTACGACGGCCTGGGATATAAACGACAGACGGTGATAATAATTATAACATTCTGTCGGCCAGGAGGGCAAAAAGTAGAAGGCGGCGGCCGCGGACATGCGCCCGTTGCTAACAAGGGCAAGGTCGTCGTCCTCGACGGTTCGCGGCCGATCAATAAACTACCGGCGAACCGCGCGCGGCCCGCGCCCCGAAAACGTGCGTTGCGCGTGTACCAAAATATTATTATCGTATTACGCATTTAAAGGCGGGCCGACGAATATTTCCGTTCGCGCGCGTATTCATCAACGACACGCCGCCGTCGTAGGCGACGAGGAACTTTCGCCGAAAAACGAATATTTCCGTATTTCCGGTTCGTAAATATTACGGAATCGATAACAAGGCCGGGTCGAAGGACCTGTGGGCCCCGGGCCAGAATACTCGGACGAACGCGAAAATCGTTTATGTTATTGCTTGATTATACGGTGCACATTTGCGACATTTTCTAGTATTACACCCACATAAACACTGCGCATAACCTAATCCGATAGCGGGCTCGTTATCCGCCGCGGGGCGAGCGGGCCCGCGGGACGCACCTCCCCCCCCCCTCATCACCTTAATTCTGACAACTGAAATGCTCAACAGTCTAAGTAAACGATATTCCGCAAACATTAAATCGCGGAAAAGAGAGAAAACCATCATATCATCTTCATAACTTCGATGGGGGTTTTCCAAACAAATGACAAACTCTTCATCGAGGGCAAAATTAGCATTCATATTGTCAGATTATATGAATTCAGATAGTGCACACCGGATTAGAACAACGGATTACTCTAAAAAGTAAACAGACCGAATGTACCTCACCTCAGCGCAGAACCGTAGCAAGAAAATATTTTTGAAGGAGGGGGGCACTTAGTTTTTTTATCTAGTTTTTGTTACACTACAATACTTATTATCTGTCTTTTTTTTTTTTTTACTCCCTTATTTCCTTATCACATATTATTTATAAAGCAATGTTTGTAGTCTACATGATAATATAAACAATATATTTTACAATACGTATAATAGTACTACTAATACATTTTATTAATACAACGAATTTATGGAAACTGCAATACAGCTTTACGAAAAAATTATTGGGGGGGAGGGGCACGGCGTGTCTCCGGTGCCCCCGACTACGGCACTGCATCAGTGTGGCCTCATTACGAGAGAAAATACAAACTATTTACAATAATATTTAATCATACAACTTGTATGTTTGAACATTATTTAGAAAAAAAAACCTACGTACCGGCATATACTTCGTTCAGTTCGTCGTAAACAGGAGTTATCTATAAAAGTAAAAATACACTCTGATAATTTTAATCTAATCTCTTACTACAATAAATACAAAAACAACTTTACGAGAATACTGAAAACGTCTAAAATTGAATTTTACAAAAAAGAAATTTGTAGATGTCTCATAAAATACAAAATTAACGCGGAGGGTGATTAGAGAAATATTAGACAAAAATAAAAAAAAATATATAAAGGATGAAATCAAAGCAATTAAATTTAATAATGATATCATACAAACTAATAACAATTCTCATAGAGTGTCAAATATGTTTTATGAATTTTCTTTATTAATGTTGGTCGAAATATTTCGCAAGTTATTGATTCAACTAGACAAAAACAAGAAGTACTCACTCCAAATGTATCTTTCCAAAACTGCTTCAATGTTTACGTTGAAAAAGCTGAGGCTTTTCAAATAATAATGAAGTTACAGGAAGATACTGCGGCGGGGTTCAGCGGATTTACGGCTAAACTTTTTAAACATGTTGTAGATGTATAGAACACATAATAGATCCCTTAACTTACAATTATAATTTAAGTTTCCAAAAAGGTACTTTTCCTGATATATGAAAACTAACAATAACCACCTATTAAAACGGGAGATAAATTATATGTAAATATGCATCTATATCTATGCTGAGCTACTTTTCAAAAGTATTAGATACAATTTTTAAAACCATGTTAGTTACTTATTTGGAAAAAAATAAATTACTATCTTATAATCAGTTTAGTTTTAGGCCAGAATTGGGAACTGAAAACGCATTATGTAGTACTACTAAATGTATTTAAAAAAAGCCCTTGATAAGGAAATAAAAAACCTTTGGCAATTTTTTTGAATCTAGCAAAGCCTTTTGATACTGTGAATCAGGCATAATTAATGAATATTTTACCGGATTTTGGGATTAAGTTGTTCAGCTCTAAGTGGCTAAATAGTTATTTGACAAACCGAAGCCAAGTAGTCAAAATAAATGGTGTCACTAGTAATCCCTCGAAATTAAACTACGGAGTACCACAAGGTAGTGTTTTAGGTCCACTTTTATTCATTCTGTACATTAAAAGCTTATGTAACCTTGACGTTGGTTAAGTCAATTATAACAGACGACACATGTTTTATTTTCTCAGATGATTCTTGGGTAAATCTATATCTCGTATTATCTACTATATATACTGGCCACCTGACGCATGCTACAAAGTATTAGTTTTTTTTTAATTTTTATATGCTAGTAAATAAACGCATCGATTGACGCATACGAACGACCGATAAATGTTGCGCTAATACAGCTCACTACGTATATTTGGTGGCGCGACCGACGTTGACTGAAAATGCGGGAAATGGGACGGACATGCGCCGTAAGCGGACATTTGGTTGAATTTTTGGGGGGCCACAATAATTAAATGTAAAGTGACCCGTTTGAGGTATAATAAAAAAGACGTCCTAAGATAAAGGGACGGGTGTAGCTACTATTATAGACATTTTAAAGTATACCTGTAAGCAACGATAAACCATTGCTTACAAAAAAATTATTCTGAACAGAGTTCAGTTGACAATGATGCTTTGTCAACAATATATATATATGTCGTTTTATAGTAAAATAATTAAATAAGCTTTATATTTTTCTTTAATATTCGTTTAATATTGTACCGATTTTCCTAGTTTTCCTATGTTTATCCCGGTTTTCCCATGTTTTATGAGAAAACTCCTGAGAAAATCGAAAAATGACCTCTCTAAAGTACTTTCCCACGCCGATTTCCTTTCAGAAAGAGTACAACACGTAGAAATCCAAGCAAGTTTTCTGGTAGAAAAGTTGCACACCGATAAAAAAAAATAAACATCTTTGTAAAACTTTAAGCTTCTTCGCTTCACTCAGAATCCAAAAATAGAAAATGACCATAATTTTAGTCATTATCCTATTAAAATACATACAAATAATACAATTTCTATTCCTCTATCGGGTAGGCAGCGAACCTAGTGGCAATGTTAACTGCAGTAATGTTTTCAATCAACTGATAAGCCAAGTGTTCACATTTTATTAATCCACCTTGACTATGATGATACTGCATAGTGATAAGAATAGTTTTCATACATTGAACAATAATTAATCAACATTAATCAATAATCTCATAAAATCTTAAACAATTACCTTTTTTCCTATTATTATTACTTAATACCAATTGAAGTAACATGGAAGTGTAAGTATAAATGAAACTGGCATTTTAATTATGCTTAATATTATTAATATTGTGTCTGACTTGTTTTGTTTTTTCTTCTTAACAGGAAAAATTCACAAGTTGCTGTACTCTGCAATAACGAAGTAAGATTATTGATGAAATATTTCGTTCTCGCCGTTTAAAAATTATTATATTGTTTTATTTTATTAATATTATTATTTATTGTATTGTAAACTGTTTATGACACTTTCGTACATAAATAGGTATAAAATAAGACATTTAAACATATTTTTATCACTTGGTCACTTTTTGCATGGTAAATTGTAAATTTGTACATTATTTTATTGAAAGTAGAGGGCAGTTTTATTGTTCCACAATTTATTGTCAAAGAAATACTTAGATTAGTATCAATTTATATTAGTTATTTGGTATTTATTTAAACAATAAATTAAGAATTTTCTCCTATTCAATTAAATTAAATTTTTTTTTAAATAGACATAAATACTTTACAGAGGACTTTTCTCAAATTGGAAAAAACTACAATTATTTTACTATTTTTATGTAAGTTTATCTACTCAATTTTAATAATATTATCTGTTGTAGACTTTCTTAAATGAATACCATATTGATGAAGAGACAATAAAAAAAATCAAAAATCAGATTTTTATGTATTTTTCAAAAGTTGTTGCGATTGATAAAGAAATAGGCTTACTTATAGTTTCCAAAAGAAAAATTGACTACCCAAGACCGCATTTAGAAGGGGGTGGGACATTTTTTTATTATTTTCGATATTTTAATCCTCTCATAGTTCTTTTTACTAATTTCCCTTATTTAATATTTTGTAATAAAATGTTTAATATTATCATTGTCGCTGTTTTTAAATCCATTATCGAGATTTAAGTTGATGAATGTGCATACATTCAGAGTGATATTAAATATTTTAAAGATAAAGTTAAAAACAAATTCAGATTTATAAATAATGATAAAATAGTCCAAAGGTTTACAAACCATTTATCCATATATTGTCACTGAATACAAAATGTTTTTGTGTACACCGGCAACCAATTATTCTTCGAAAAAATATTTTTAACACTAATAAATTAAATAGGATAAAAACTTTTCCTATGTTGATAATGAACATTGATCTCCTAAATGCTTAAGCTATATTAAACATTGAAAGTATTTTTAATATAAAATACAAATGATCATTAAAATATGTACATTTTTATTTATGTACCTACCCATTACTTATGTGTATAGCATGAGTAATGCAGATAAATAATTATTAGTTAATTTGATAGAGAAAAACAATTTAATTTTTTGAATAATATTAAACTAGGGAGGATAAAGTTAATAATTAAGTGATTATAAGTAGGTATGTATTAACTATTATCCTAAATATAAAATAGAGTTTGAATTTATGACGCCGATAAAATATAAATCTATATTATGAGTATTATTGTATGTTGTTATTATTGCAGGTTTGTACAACAATTTATAATATAGCTGAGGTTTATCAATGTAAATTGTATTTTAATTTTTGTTTTTCTGATCAATGGTGTAATTATTTTTAAGAAAAATAAAGTTAATTCTATTACAATAATTGTCAAGTACTTTTTTGTACCTATTTCACTGTGTATTTTATGTATTTTTTAAACCCACTTTGTGAAACGAGATTAATTGGATATTCAAATTTTGGTTTTAATAATATAAAAGTACTAAACAAAGTTTTTTACCATCAAGTTTCCTGACTGACTGTAAAAATAATTTATAGAAACTAAAATATGCCTTAAATGGTTGTCATCACATTCATTACATCATGAATATTTACATACATGAACATCTCTTCCTTGGATTTTATAAGTTCAAGGATAGATTTATTATTAGTGTGCTATTTAGAAATGAAATAATTTGTTATGTCTGTACTAAAAAAAATCTATTGTTTTATTAGGTTTTAGGATTACTTAAAAGAACTCAAGAAAATTACAAACTTATTGGAACAATAAACCACTCAACAATTTTATATGAAGTATATTAAAAGCATATTTTTAGTTTTTAGCTAATATTTTTCATTTATTTTATTATTTATTTCAGGTAAACAAATATTTAGAGCAAAGGCCGTGTGCATCTCAAAATGCAGATAAAATAAAGAAATACTTAATTAAGTTAAAACATATGCCTATTAATTTAACAAAAAAAGAAAAACTGATGTTGGTCAATGATCCGCCAGACTCTGTTTTACAGTTATCCTTGGTATACATTTAAATAGTTATTAATTATTACTGACTAAACTTGTAACAACTACAATTTTTTCTAATTTCAAAATAATGCACTGCTTACGTTCAGTTCTAAAGCGATTATAAAATGTTTGCAATACTCTCAAAACGGTGACTTACTTAAGGCGAAAAGTATGTTTCCCTTTTGAAAACTTGCATTTAATCATTAGTAGTAATTTAACTATTTTTGTATTCAAGTTCTGTTATATATTTAAATATCATTTTGAATTTAAATTAAATTCTGTAATATTTATTACTACTATATTAATACTTTTAAAATATTAATGAACATAAAAATAATAATACAAACTTTGTAGATCGTAGATAATACAATGATTATTTTACCACCTCTATTACATTACATGCTAATCAAATATAGCTTTTCTTGTAAACTTGTGAATAGGGTTTAAAACATCTTGTATTTACAAGTCTTTTGATAAGATTGTTTTTACTGTGCTATAATTTGATTTCCAATAACAACCATTAATTTTATAACTAAAATAACACAAAGGTTAATATTTTATTTTATCTGTATTTAGAGATGTTTAAAATTAATAATTTATTGAATATCTTAAACGTAAAAAGTATACTACTAAAATTATTATTACGAATCTAACTAAAAAAGTTTATAAAACACCAATTTCTTTTATTTCAACGTCTTTTATTCGTATTTTTGTATTAATTATTTTTTCTAGGGTATCAAAGACTTTTATGAACGACTCAGTGAACCAGAAACTGATATGTTATTAAATGCTTCAAAGGAATTTGCTGAACAAACAGAGAATGCAAAAATATCAGAAGATGAAGAGGACGAATAAAAGCTATTTTATAATTTCTTGGCTGAAATTTAAGACTGAAATTGATAATTAAATATTTTACTAATAAATACATAATATGTTCTATATCATTGTAAAATTATTGTATACTAACATACTTATATGCGTAAATACTAACATAGTAAAGATATGATATTTTATTTAAATCATTTGTTTTTTATATAAACGTAACAATAAGTTTTATGAAAAAACAGAAACTAAAGTGGTTTGGTTGTGTAAAACGATATGATGTTTAAGCTATAGTAACTATTGGATGGCAGCCAGAAAGAAAGAGATCAAGAGAGGCCAATGAAACAATGAATGAATGACATATGACAAGACTTAAAGAAAATGATCCAGAACTGTGGAAGTTGGTGAACACTAATAGTGGCGACTAAAACTCTTACAGAGTTATGAAGCTATATGATTAAGATAAGCTGTAATTCAAAATTATACTAATGTAATACATCTGAAAGTGATCAGTATAACTTACTAGTTACTATAGTCCAATGGTTCCCAACCTCTTCTATTCTACAACCTCTTTGTAGATTTTCAAAAATCTTGCACCCCCCTCCCCCCTTTAAAATGAAAAATTGGATCACATTTTTTGTGTACTTTACAAATTAACTATACAATATTCGGAATGACTACTTTTTATTTCGATGAATATATAAAAATTACACGTATGACGAGTTTAGTTATGATGCACTCTGAAACTATTCAACCAATTTCAATACGATAATGTATGTGATTTAGTCTAATTTATTGACAACTCTTGGTCTTATACTAAAAAAGAACAATTTAAAATTAAATGTAAGAAGAACATGAATTAACATTCTATTAAAATAGAAATAATTTTCATTAGAAACAAATAGAACATATTAAAGGTAACATTTAAATATCAAATATTAATGGTAAATATCTATTAAAAAATATAACAAATATATTAAATAATAAATATATACAAATAAATAAGTAAAAATACCTTATTTAAGTACCTTACATAAGTCTTCATATTCCAAATTGTTAAACACCTAATTTTAATTTTAATTCTTATTATTTTACGCTTTACCAAAAAAAAAATGTAATAATTTATTAATTCAAACACAAAAATTAGTGAAAAACATTACATGGGTAAACGATAGACATCACTATTATCTACCTACATTATTTAGAATGGTTGTTACCTTAATTTTTCTAAAAGAAATTAGATAATATTGATCATAAATTCATTTGGATTTATAATAATATACAAATATGGAATTGATTTAATCAGTTTCAAATGCTATGTGTTACTTGCATTCATTAGGTTACATTACATTTCAAAATTCTAAATAATTAAATTAAACTTGATTCCAAATTAATATCCAAATACATGGATACATTTTATTTGTATCCTCCTCCAACCTTTTGTGGTTAAATCAGCTTTCTCTTGATATGGTAAGCGATGGCTAAAAACTTCATTATCATCATCATTGACATCACAACTCTTCAAGAGTTTTTGCCGCCACCGACACCTTCCACTCTTCTCGATTCTATACTTTTTCTTTCCCTAGTATCCCTAGTTTCTTAAAATCCTGTTTAATTTAATCTATCCATCGAAGGCTAAAAACTTAGAAAAAAAAATACCCTATACTTATTAATAAGTATATAACAAGTTACAAAAAATAATTAATTTCATTTGAAAATATAGAGTAAAAAAGTTGTGTAATAAAATAAACTATTTTAAAAATGTATTTACCTGAAAGGTAATTAATGAATAAACTGTTAAATTGTTTAATGTTACATATTTTGAATTGGGAGTTACTTTTACAATTTAATTGAGAATTAATAACAATATTATTCAATCATAATAATAACATAAATTTAAAAAGAAAAAATTAAGAAACCTTGAAGTTTAGTACAAAAAGAAAATATATAATATAATTATATATATAGGTACGTATAGGTATTAGTAGATAATAATTCATATACTATAATACTAATCCATAATTTTCATGGAGACAAAAATTAAATTCTCTAATTTCTACTTAACATTTAATTTTAATCTACACTATAATACAAAGTTTAAGCATAATTTTGTAATACTTTTACAGTATTTTACTAATTTAATAAAAAGTTATTTTTTGATACTTAAGCTTTAAGCTTTTACAATACATTTTTCTTAAAGATAATCAATAGCTGTGTGTAACATCATATAGTAATATATAATATCATATAATGTGGTAATTAATAATTAATTAATCAGAATTTATATTTTTGGAATTTTTATTTTGGAAATTGTAGTAATTATATGCTTAACATTTTAGTGGAACCAGAATTTATCTATCGTACTTACTTTTTATGTTATTTTTAATAAACCACTAAAAGTAATTTAAATGTTATTTCAGTCATTTGTATATTAAAGTAACCCAAAATTGATTTTTTAGACCTTTTTTTTCATTTGATGTGTAATAATATAAATTTATGTTTTTATTTGTAATTGCATTTTATCTAATATCTATAATAAATATTAAAGGTAAATCAATTGCTTAAAATTCAAAAATAAAATTAATTTTATGAAGAGTATTTTTTAAATAATCGTCCTAAAACCGCTTTGGTCAACAGTGTAGACAACAAAAACCCTTCATTGGCGATACCACCAGAACCAGCCGTTGATTTTTGTTTAAATTATTCCTTATCACGTAAGCATGTATAACGGTTAACCGTGAATATGGAACATAAAATTGTCAGTTGTTATTTCTTATTCTCCGTAAAGTCTGCTTGTTCGTTCCAGTTCCACTTCCTCTTTTTACGTGCAACGCATTTCCGTTCTCAATAAATTATTAAACCGTAAATTTGCTATTCCGCTATTCTACCTACACAGTTTGTGAAATTTCTTTTCACAGTTGAATTTCTGTTTTTGTGAATTTCTGAACTTACATTTACGTTTGACAGAATTTAATTTCATTTAAATTATCATGGAGTTCCAGTTTGATTTCAGTCAGATCACCCACGATCAGATTATCAAAATCGACAACACGCTTTTACCCATCGGTTACCAAAGAGATGATCCCGAGTAAGTTATCTATTTTTTTTCATTTTCTTAGTAATTTGTTTTCATAATTCATTTTATACTTTTGTATAAATCTACATATTGGTTTGTAATTATTCTGTATACCCACTCTCTCTAGTCTTGCCTATTCTATTTTTCTGTACCTAAATAGGGCAATACACAATTGTGTGGGTTTCATATTATAGCCATTATGGTCAAAAGTACAGAACAACTATGTATAATAAATAATACCTACTTGAATATTTATAATGAAGTTAAATACATTTACCTAATTTATCCTTTTATACCTTATAAGTATGTATTCAAAGTCATAATTATAGGTACTTAATACCTATACAAGTATACATAATATTACAACAAGCAAGTTTTTAAAGTATGTGATTTCCCCATTTCAATATAGGTACCACCTTTATCAATTATTATAATATTAAATTAAATACTTTAACAGAATAATTATTAAGATTAATATTTATTAGGTATACAGTATACAACTTAATAAATTTACTGTGCAAAACATTTTTTTTTCATTTACTTAGGTATTACAGATCTCATTTTGTTAGCTATAAAAAATTATTTTTATGCCATTTAAAACAGACTGATAACATACAATAGCTTTTTTTCAAATAAATTCATAAGCTTAAATAGTTCTACCCATATAATAAATATTACTTAATATTTATAATAGATAGGTAATAATAATAATGATAATTAAAGAAACCATAAAACACCATTTGGTCTTTCATGAAACATTTGTTATAACTTGCTAATCAAGAACATAAATGTCAAGAATTTATTTCTGGAAGTAGTTTCATATTAATTAATTTTAAAACTATTGGGTATTAATGTTTTTATATTATTTATAGGCGACCATATTAAATATCCTAAAATAGGTATGTTTATTATTTGTGTTCGTCGTAATTGTATAATTTATGTAAATTAGTATCTAGATATTAAATGATATATCTATCATTTTATTTAAAATTAATTCTGAATTATTATTTTTAAAAAAAATGAATAGTTTGTCTACGGTTTTTTTAATGTTTATTTGTGTTATTCACTGTATATTTATTTTTATTGTGGACATTTTAAAAATTCCCAAACAGAATACAATTAAAATTATTGATTAGCTTGTAAAAGTAGGTATTTAATAAAAATAGGTTTTTTAAGTAACAATTTTAAATCAATCTTGTTTGTATGATTATAGGTTTAATCATAAATATAATAGGTAAATTGAACTATTTTCTAACTAGTTTCTAATTAAATTTACCTTCTTAATTTAATTCAAAAGGAAAAAATAACATATTTTATAGTTCATAGTTTTATTAAATTATAATTTCTCATTACAGCTACACTTATTGTATAATGTTTAACCTGGCATATCTACTTCATCTTAATTTTTCTTCGTGTAGGCTTTGGAAATAACTTGTACTTTATGAAAGTCTACAAATAAATAAATGTAATTTACTTTTTTAGATTGCAAATGATGATTTCTAATATTGTGGATAAAATGGGAGAGGCTTCGGGTATTGCTCAAGAGCTCAAATCTCCAATTACTTCAGCAGAAAAATTAATGCGTTCAGATCACATACTCTACTTAATGACAGAACAAATTTCACAGGGGTAATGATGTAAAAACACAAATACATTTGTGAATCAATATTAATTGTTATTTAATTAATTAAATTAATATATTATAATATAATCATTATATTTCATATTTAAATATGTATATAAATTTCAGGCATTTTGTTGTGGTTGGTTTGTTAAAAATGGGCTGGAAAAAGTTGTATTTATTTAATAAAAAGGGATCAAGAACCGAAGCAATGGTTTACTGTCTACTAGATTTTTATGTACATGAAACTAGACAACGCCATGGTTATGGCATAAAACTAATGGAATATATGTTAAAAGTATTAAAACCATACTAATAAAATAACACTATTTTTGTTTCTTACATTTTGAACATTATTTTAGGATAGTAAAATTCAAGCAAGGCAATTGGCTGTTGACCAGCCTACAAATAAACTTTTGCAATTTTTATGGAAATATTTTAATTTATCCAAATTAGTTAATCAAGGAAACAACTTTGTAATTTTTGAAGAATTTTTTGAAAATGATGGTAACACAGTTTTTTTTTCTAATTTTATACATAATTAATAAATTTGTTTTTATGTTTGTTTTATAGACAACACTGGAAAAGACACTGGTATTGATCGGTTAGTGTAAAATTGTTTAGTTATAATAAATAATATCCGTATGCTTTTATTTATAATTAAATGTATATTTTGTTTTATAGTTCAAGCGGGTATAAAAGTCAAGCAACATTTGGACGTCATGGCGCTGCTAGACAACAAGATTGCATGGCTAATGTAATTACATTTATTATTTATTCACAATAATCTATTCTAATTTAATTTATTTTTCCTATGTTACATTATATTTTGTAGATACTATATGGTGAAAAAGCAACAGAAAACCAATTTGGAAATGAAAATAGGTAAAAATTATTTTGTTTTTATTTATATCACTTAATAATTACAATAATATTAAATAATATTTATTTGTTTCAATTAATTTTAGAGTCGAACATCATGAAAAAGAAAATGCACAGCATAAGAATGAACAACACCACCATGTTTCAGATGAAAGCAATGGGCATCAA
Organism: Cinara cedri; assembly: GCA_902439185.1. Taxonomy (NCBI): domain Eukaryota; kingdom Metazoa; phylum Arthropoda; class Insecta; order Hemiptera; family Aphididae; genus Cinara; species Cinara cedri. The sequence continues at coordinate 130,118 of CABPRJ010000505.1, read as the reverse complement.
TCAAGCCATGCGCATCCAAAATTAGATCTCAAGAATTTCCACACTCAGTTATGGTAATCTGTTTTTATTTCACCTATTTTAACGGGTGGTAGCTATTTATTTGTAAGAAATGATGTATACCAGTATTGTATGTACTGTTGTTAATTTATACTAATCCTAAATATAAGTATAACACTAAAGCAGTACTAAAAAAAAAAAAAAAATGTAATAACAATTCACAATTCATTCCTACTTGAAACATTATAAAATAAATTGCACTATAATCATATATTGTAAAATTTTAATGGTCTTTAGTTATAATGGTAACTAATATAAATTATTGCATATTATAATTACACTATTAACACGTTAAATATGGACATTTTTCATAAAAAAAAAAAAAATTGTTTCTCTAACTAATATCATAAACTTATAATGATGTTCAAATCAGAGTTTTAAAAATGTGTTTCACTTTTGAAGGCTGAATATGTATTTTATTGTAAAATGCTTTTGTATTAAATAATGAATTAGGGCTCTTTGTTATTTTGTACTCGTGAACTTACTTCAACAGAATATATTTTTAAAAATCAACTATTAATCACAATATTCAGGTACTATTAATATTGTAATAAAACTTTTTTTTGCAATATTACAATTTAATAGAATCTATTGTACCTTATACACTAATGTTCCTAAACAATGATTTTTTTTTTTTAACAACAATCGTATATATATTTTTTTTATAAACATAATAAATAGTGACTAAGATATTGAATTTATTGCTTGTACATTAAATACAAATTAATAAATTTAAATGTGTAACATATATTATGTGTATTGATCAAGAACAAACTTAATATTTTAAGATGAGTAATATTTATATAATCAGTATTTTAGGGTAACATGACATAATAAAAACCAATTCACTCTATTCAAAATAACTGTCCTTAATTATTTAATTTATAATATTGCAGTATTCAAAATTACTATTACTATTATAAAAATGTAGTATTTTATTAAATTATTCTATATTTTGTTAGCAAAATATTGTATATTAAAAATTGAATTATGAAAAATTATTCAAGTATTAAAATTAATGTTATTACTCACCCATAATTTATCAATAATACATACCATTTAGCTTGTGTTTTTATCTAAAGTTTATGTTGCTGTGGGCTTGTATCATTTTCATTTGCTTTTTCCCCGAATGTGAACGGGTCTAATTCAAACTAATATATTATAAGTAAACCAATATATATATTTATATGTATATCTAAATACTATAAGCAGAATAATATTATTGTAGAACAAAATATGAGTGTAGCACAGATTAATATTATTGTAGAACAGAATTTGAGTGTAGCACAGATGAATTGAATAAGTGGAGCTACTAAAGAGGATAAATAAGTAATGGGTGTTGTTTCAATAGTTTATAAGATAAAAGAGTACACATTGAGGGGGTTTTGATATATAATTATTCTTATTATTTTGTATGAGCACAATTATAAAGTAACACATTAGTATATATTATATATTAATATTCAATGAATTTAATAAGTAAATAAACTAAAAAATGTTTACAGGTGTGACAGAACTATTTAACAAATAAATATTTTTTAGTTAAATTTTATTGTTTAGGAATTTAAATTTCATCATACTATTTTGTAAATTCAAAAGTTTTAAACTTAAAAAATTAAATTTTTAGTTTTTAAGTACTAAAATTAATAAAAAAATTATTTTACATAGCTCTCGTATTCATTACAAAAAAAAAAAACCCTTATGGATATATTTCGCACAATGGTTGAGCTACTATTATAGGTGAGAAGTTTGCAAAGTTAAAATTTATTTGAATGTATGTAAAGATTAATCAGTTCTAACAAAAAACGATTCTGAGTAGAGTTCAATTATACATGTTTGGAAAGGCTATAACACTCTGTATATTTTCCCAATTATGAAAACTAGAGAAAATTAAAAAAATTACCTCCGTTAAAGTACCACCCTAATCAAATTTCCTTTTAGAAAAAGTGCTATACTTGAAAATCTAAATAAAATTTGTAATGGAAAAGTTATTCATAGATAAAAAAAAAATAAACATTAAAACCAATACATTCTTTGCTCTGTTCAGAAAAAGTTATTACATTTATTAAATAGTTTTGTTATACCTATATATATATACAGGTTTGTATACATATAAGTGCACCAGGTAAACTACCTTATTTTAAATTTGAATAACACAAACAGTATAGGAGGTATAAGTTTTAATTCTTTTTCCGTGTTAAGAAAAACAAATTTTAATTTATGATAATGAAACCACATAGGGGTAAATCAGGCTAGTATACTTTGCACCAGTCATATATTCTACACATCACAGATTAGTCTTAAGCTGCCCAGATATAAAGGAATTGATTTCTTATCAGGAACACGACCTGTGGGTGTATTTAAGGATTCCTAAATGCATGTTATGTGATGATTGGCTTTTAAAAGGTATGCCTTAGAACTTTAAATGTGAATATATACCACTCCTCGTCCAATGCATTATTGTTACTGAACCCACCCTTCTTAGAACAACTCACTAGAAGACTAGTGTTTCACACCTTGTATAAAAGTTATCAACTAGTAGTGAGTTACAATTTGATATCTAATTCTATCAGCCATGACCCTACTGTAATAAAGACATGAAGAGATGTGTTAAGAATCTGTGAAATAGTTATATGAATAAATATGGATGGATTAAGTGTAAGCAGAAAACTCATAATCAAGGTAGCTTACATGGATAGCTATTAATAAATATAAATATGTGAAAATGCATTGTTATTTTGATTATAATTTAGTTTAATTTAATTAACATATTAAAACAGGTATATTTTTTTACAGATTGAATCCTTGATAAATCTGTCCACAAAAGTTATATTAATTCACAAGTATTGAACTATAACAAAATACATAATTTATTATTATTTTATTTTAAACCCATTATTTTTTTAATATGTTATTATAAATTCAAAAACATTTAAACAGTCTTTTTATAAATTAATTTAAAAAATATATATAAATAATTATTAAATTCATACATGATACTCTCCACCTTCTACTTTTTCATCAGATATATATGAAACAATATTCTCAGCTGTACTTTCGTCAATCCAAATTACACTCGTTCCCAATGTCACCAAATATCCTAATATGCTTCCGGCAATGACATCTAACAAATGATGCCGTCTTAAAAATATTCTACTAAAAGCTACAGCTATTGCCCAGATACTTAGAATGAGGATCATAAATTCATTTAATGGATATAATTTAAAAAAGTAAAACACAATGAAAAATGCTCGCGACACATGTCCAGATGGAAACGAGTATACATCAGGACCAACTGTAATCCATTGATCATTCTTATTACCTACTGGTCGACGACGACGAACAAATGCTTTTATAATTGCAACTGCAAATATATCAATGAGTAATCCTAAATAAAAAAATTTTAAAAATAGGTTATTATTACTATAGAAAATATATACCTATCAATATGACTATAGGTACATTTTATGTATTATATAGTGGACAAGATAATATGATTTAAAATATTCTATTATTTAAATTTATTAAAACAAAATTTAACATAGGCTTAATTTAAGTTAAGGATTATGTAGTTTTTTCATGTTTGCCTTAGAATTTAATTTGACAACTTATCATCTTTTAATAGATGACAATTTAATAAATTAATGAAAAAATATAAAAATAAAAGTTAATCAACTATTTCATCCCAAAGATGTACTTTTTTATATTTTAAATGCATATTTAAAACATTTTAATTTAACGCTGAAATTATTGACATGGAATTGTACTAAACATCATTTAAAATAAATATAATCACATATGTTTAACTTGCCAATAAGGAAGTTGATTTGCATTTGAAACAAAGGTTGTGACCAAGCACACCAAATAAATGCCATCCAACCAGCAAACCATAGAATTCCATGACATGAATACTTGAATTCAACATTATAAATTTAATATTACAATTTTATACACAAATATTTTATAGTTTTTTATTTTTACCTCTAAACCTTTGTAGTAAGTTGAAAAACGGCGAATTGGCAAAAATCTAGAAACAATGTTACATAAAGCTGAAGTAAGTTTTACATCGATATCCAATATACTTTTAATTGGTGACGGAACACTCCGTTTTTGTGACATTTTAAAGTCTAGAATATTTATAAAAAAAATTATTTCTTTGGTACATAAGATATTTGAATTAAAATTAAAGACATTATTGATAGAATGATAACAATATTTGATTTTACATTTTTTATAGATAATAAACGTTTCTTTAGTATTACTGATCATGATTTAAATTAAACAACCTCCTTGTTAATTTTTTTGTGCATTGATCACAATTGATATGATAATTGGTGATAACGATTTATATATTATACAATGCACAATCAAAATGTTATCGTTTTATATACAAAGATCACGTGTGTTTTGTAAGTCATAAATGTTTTATATTTCGAAAATAAATTTAATTTGTTCAAACTAATTGAATGTGATAATGACAAGTTTTATTCCTTGCGTGAAATGGGTGAAGCAAGGTGTATCTTTACACCAAAACAAAATCAAGTTATCTCAACAGGAATTGCAAGAATTGACAAAAACCGAAAAAAAAGAGAAAGAACCCAGCAGAAATACTAGAAAAGACTACAATTTAGAGAATTATGATGAAGAGACCATGGATATATCAGGAGCCATGTCTCTAAGTAATTTGGCTGTATACAATGATATCAATAATGATGACAATGATTCTGATACTGATAGTGACAAACTCGATGAAATTCTTAAACCTGATGATAATCTTGTATTAGTAGGGAATGTTAAAAAAAATGAGTGTATGTTAGAAGTTTATGTTTACAATGGTAACGATAATGATTTCTATATTCACCATGACATTATTTTAAAAAATCCACCGTTATGTTTGGAATGGTTTGGATCTATGGGGAATTTATGTGCTTTAGGATCTATGTCTGCCACAATTGATTTGTGGGATTTAGATTTGATTGGTTGCTTGGAGCCCACCCATAGGTAAATGTAATAAATCATAATATTTTTTTAAATTTAAATTTTAAATTATGACTTGATTACCACTTAACACTAATAAATATTTCATTGATATTTGTAGATTGGGCAGAAAGAAAAAAAAAAATCCTGAACGAAATTATGGTCATACTGATGCCATCTTGGATATAACATGGAATGAACATCTATCTCACATAATTGCTAGTGGTTCAGTAGATGAAACCATTTTACTTTGGGATTTAGATGCATGTGAACCTCATACTAGAATGGAAGACTTTGGTGATCATGTTCAATCAATAAAATGGCATCCGTTTGAATCACAAACACTTGCGGTTGGTTCTTCAGATTTTTATGTATATGATTGTCGCACCTATGATACATATAAAAGTTGGAAAATCAAAGGAAAAGTAGAAAAAGTTCACTGGGATCCATCTAATGGATTCTTGTGCTATGTTGGCACTGATAGAGGTCGACTAATTTGCTATGACTGTCGAACCGATAAACCACTATGGAGGTATAAGCATCACGAAAATGAAGTCACTGGAATTTATGTTTGGGATAAATTTATTGTAAGCTCTTCTACAGATGAAACATTAAAAGTATGGGATAAAGAAAAAAAACACTTGATCAAAATAAGAGAATTTTCTGGTGCATTGCATAGTTTGGATGGATGTAGTGATTACCCTTTTATGGTAGCTGTTGGTGGAAGTGGTACATCTAAATTTCAACTATTTGATATTAAGGATTTTAGTTTAAAAACATGTTAATTTTATATTAATTATAAATATAATTTGTAATATATCAACAATATTTATTCATTAAATTGTTCTTTAATTACATGGAAAGTAATTGATAATGTTTAATGGGTAGGCTACTGTTATAAATGGAAAGTTAAGAAATAGAGGAGAATTTAAAAAATGTACTACATTAAATTCAATTATATTTCTTGATAACAAAATATGATTTAAAAATGAATTTCATGTTAAATTTCATACATTTTGCTTTAGTCTAACAATTTTATAGATAGAGCACCTACCTACCAAACACAAATTGCATGAAAAAACTTGCGAAATTAAAATTGCCAAATTACAAGTCTCTACAAGTATGATTAATTAAATTACAATAATTTCAACAATTTTCCAGTTTTTTTTTTAAAATTATTATGAAAAATGCATGGAAAATCAAAAATGACCTTCTTAAAGTACCAAGTAAATTAAATCGCCTTTCAAAAAAGTGCTACACTGGATACATAGGAGCAAGATATCTGATTATTGTTATTCAGATAAAAAAAAATTTATGTTACACCAATACGTTCCAAATCTAGAAAAAACAGAATTAAGTAATAATATTAGAAGCAAAAAACATACATAACTAACATAATCAGATAATATTTAGTTCAATATTAATCTTTATAATTATATTTTGCGAGATATTTATAAGCGGATAACACAATAGATATTTTCATCTCCATTTTGTAGGTAAACAACACATTTGATATTTATTTTATTTAAAATCTTTAAATTAATATTCAATAGTTAGTTAAAAAATCCTAATAATTCAATGTTTTCTTTTGACTGGAAAAAGCATACACATTTTTTTTACTACTTTAGATTTTTTAATCTACCCATGCATTAATATTTTTCTTAGATTCAATGTGCAAAAATGAATAAAACTAATACTGTATATTAAAGAACTCTAGTGAAAAAAGCATTCAATAGTATCTAATTCATTACTAAGAACCCAATCAATTTTTTTTTTGTGTATTTATAATAAAAATAATATTTTGATAAATAAGTCTAAAATTTACTCACTTAAATATAGATGAATAATTGTACAAAATAAATCAAAAAATGTTGATATTTGTGGCTTATTACAGTTTCATTATTGTACTGTATTTTGATTATCTACTTTATAAATTTGACAGGAAATAGAAGTAATAAGAACGTGAAAAACAAGTAATTTATATTTCAATATAGGTTATTATATTATAGTCTTAATAATATATATATTAAGTTGATAAGTGCGACTAAAGTATAAAATGCACAGATAAAAAGTAACTAACAAAGCTTATTTTATGTGATTAAATGTATATTAGTTTTTAAGTATTCATAAAAATGAATAGAAATAAATAATATGGGGAATATGTCATTTTTAAATTTAATATTCATCAAAATAATTATAAATCTAATAGCAATGGAGAAGATGCTGTTTGAGTTTGGTTTTCGGTATCTATTTCATCAGTATCCAAATGTAATTGTGATAATTCTTTAAAAGCTGCTGAAACTGAGTCATTCTTTTTAGGTGGTAATGGTAAATCTCTGTAAACTCTCGGATTATGAACATTTTCCTATGATAAAAAACATTGAAAGATTATAAAATTTATTTTTTTTAAAATCAGTTATTTGAGAATATAACGGTATTTTCTTACATTTTGTTGGTCATCTTGGTAATTATCATTAATAGGTGGCTGGACGGACTCATATTGAAACGCAGTACGTGTCAAATCCATTTCAATAGGAAATAATGGTGGTTCACTATCATCATTTCCTCCACCAAGCATCATACGACTTATTTCTCGATTGTAACCAGCCATTTGTGAAGCAATAGCGTGCAATTGACCTACAACGTCATGCACATGTTTATTTTCTAATAATTCTATTTTAGCCAAAACATCTTCCCTAAGAGCAGCAAATCGTTTTCTTGCTAATTGGCGGCATCTCAGTACAAGTCTGTACAAAAATACATTATAGTTTATAATTAAAATTTATCAAAATATTAAATTTATTATGAACATGTATATTGTATGACAAATATGTTACACAAATGTAATAATGAATGTTGGCTAGAATTTTTTTTTTTTTAATATAACACATTAAATTTAAATATTTTGTATACATAGTAGATTCTCAGATGTATTATCAAAAATAGAAGTTATCCTTTTTAACTTTTGTAATATATCTTGGGGTAAAATTACCAGTTTAACCAATATTACTCATTTTTAACTTTAAAATATAATATTAAATGTTGGAGCCTGAAATTGTACTGATAAAATTCACATTTTTTTTAGAATTTTAACAGCAAATAAACAAAAATATATTTTTAATTATAATTTTTAATTTAATTTATAATTAATATATATATTTAATATATTTTTGTTTATTTGCTGATGAATGCATTGTATTTTTAAATTGGGTCAAAAACAAAGAAGAAATTACATGCCAAATATTGAAAATGGTTTATTGGTTTTTTTTGTAACAAGTAGACATTTTATTAATTTTTTCTTTACATCTAATAATTATATTTAAAGCAAAAAGTATAATCTCTAGTTATAAACTAACAGAAATATGTTCATACCTATATTCATAATTTCCTGTCTCAATACGGTATAATGGTTCATCTGCAGAACAATAAGTTATTTCTTCATCATCTAACTCCTTAACTTTTAAACAATATGATAAATACTCAAATTTAACATCTGCATACTTTCGTATTGTTTGTTTGGTGTCTGGAATAGCTTTATTTAAATACGTACCAAACGATCTAGATATCTATTCCAAAATTGTAAATTAGATTTATCAAAAATAATATTACATTATTAAGCTTATATTTACAGGTTTTAATGCTTTAATTAGCATAAGGCCCTGACGTTCCATTCGTCTGTGATATTCAGCAAAGCGTACTAAAGCTTCACTCGCTCTAGGTTGTGGTTCTCTTGCACCTATTTCAGCAAAAGTGTCACCAAAATCTGAATAAAATATAAAAAGTATATTAATTAAATTATTGAAGTATACTTAAATAATAATATACTTTTATTGAAAAAGTACCTTTAAAACACTGGGTCAAAGCATAAAAAGCACGAAGCACACGCTCTGTATGGTCAACTAAGTGACGATATGATTGTTCCATGTCATCTAATTGTTGTAAACGTTTAACTAGACTGTCATTAACAAGTATAGCGCGAGACATTCCCAAAGAATCGGCAGTAGTTGCTGACATACGCTCCACTAATCTGTGTTTAACTTTTTTTAATACAATATCCAATGTTTTACCTTGACGAGCATCAGCATGTAATTTATTATATTTTAATATAACTCGATCCTAATAAACAAATATTAAATAAAAATAGAATAACTTATAAACATTTGAATAAAAAATACATATTTTAAAAACTGTATGTTCATGTTTAGCATTAACTCTAAATCTGTTTTTTTCTTTATGCTCATTATTAGTACTAAAAATAAAAACAGTTCAAAATATATATTTGATATTTTAAGTGTTTCTTATGTATCCTATCTAACTTTTAAACTTATAAAGTATATTGTAATTTGTAATACTTAATTTGTTGTAAAAGACTGTCTCCTCCAGTCAGAAACTTTGCCTATCGGGAGTAGATATTAAATTTAATGTAATGTAAATATTAAATATATATGATGTAATTATTAGATGTTGAATAAATAAATTTCAAAGTAAATTTATATACATACTATATTTGAGGTATTTTTAAATTAAATATAATAAATTAATCAATTATGTATTGTGAATATTGTAAGGAAATATAAAACTATTTGAACTTACAACACTTGATAAAATCATTTGTGCTACTTGCATCTTAGTACGACCACGTACACATTCATTGTTAATAGCTAAAAGTTCATCCCCACTTTCTAATGTACCATCTAATGCAGCTGGTGAATTGTCTGAAACCTATTATATAGTGATATGTAATATTATTCATATAAAAAGTATGAAAATGGATTATGTAAACATTTCTCGTAGTGTGAACACTCCATTTTTGTATATTACTAATTATTCGAAAATACTTAAATTATGGATAATGTAAACATTAACCAATGTGTTATAAAATAAATAAATAAATAATAATAAATTAAATATAAGATTATATATATATATATATTAAGTTACTTAATACTTATTGTTTGAAAAAAATAAATATAATATTAATAATTATTAATATTTTTTAAAAAAAATGATCAACTTAAAAGAATATTGTGATTAGTTTTTTTTAATTTAAAGTTGGATTGCATTTTAAATTATATAAAATCACTACAGATTTATATCTGAATATTTTCGTGTTTTCGTGTAACGTTCTCTTTTACAATATTTTTTTAAACCCATGAATCAGGATTCAAGGATTGAGAATTTCCTATCTTCTATAAGTGAACATAAATACCGTCGTACATATTATCAAAGTACTTTACCCACACAATGGTAGATAACATATAAATTACTAGGATAATGTTCAAAATATTTTACTTTATTCAATGGTATGGGTAGTGTTTAAATTACGTGGATAAGTTAAATATTACCTATTATTTATACTCTAACCATAGCATATATATATGCCTAGTTTAACCTATATACATACAGTGATGTATTACGACATATAATGGTTCCCTAATAGTTTCAAATTTATACTAATACCTATGAGAAAATTTGTTGATTATAGGCATACGCCAACTAAAATATATACCATTAAAGGTATACGCAAGCTTTTAATTCACAGTCACCATAAAACCAAAAAATAAATAAATAATAAGCAATTATTATTTTATTGTATAATCCCAAAAGAGAACAGATCAGCAGTCAAGTTTAAAATGTAGATCTTCATAACAAAATTCCCACTGAACCTAATACTATCAGGTTATAATTCACATTCAAATTAAGTCTTTATGTTCACACCATTTATTTTACATCGAAGTTCAATTGAATATTATTAAATTCGTAATTCCAGTTTTAAAAGTCATGATTACATACATATTTGTTAGAAACTAAATAAATAAATTTTAAAACAATTACAAAAATAAATTACCAATATAAAATTTTAGAAGTATGCCAGTAAAGTTATACACGATGATACATACATGTCTAGGCAATATGTCGGTGTAGTAAGGTGGTTAGGTAGTTTTATGTAGGTGGAATGTCTTTTTGAGTGTAACGAGAAACCCCTTTTAGGTGCGTATATCCATACATTTATTTACCAATGCACCACAATATATATATATAAATATATACTATGATTAAAATTTTGTAAATGGCATATGTAATGAATATAATATATAGTTAATTTAATCACACCTGAATAACATATATACAAGGGCAGTGAGGTGGTCCTCCACCAATTGATATTCCTATAAGATTGGTTGTAGGGTCCTTATTAATTGTTACAACTCCTGAAGTTACTTTCATACCCCTAAACATACATACATTCAAATAAATATATTATAATCAAATAAGTAGATACTTTTAAACTTACATTTTATCTTCGTCAAAACACATATCACCATATTCATAGTCATACATTATGAAAGAATAATGGATATGTTCTTATGATATAGAAGAAATTGTATACATACATAAATATGTTTAAAACCTTTAAATTTATTTATATCACACAAATAAATTTTAATAACAATAATAGTTTAAAGTCATAATTATAATTAAATACCATAGATGAATAGTAACAGCTGGAATTAAGTTGAGAAGATATAATTAAAAGAAAATTCAATATTTATAATGCAATATATATGCTGCCTAAAGATAAAATAGATAATCGTCCTGTAGATCATTATCTTTATTAATTTTAAACTAATAGTAATAGACAATAGTAAATACCAATGTTTGAGTATTTTAAATTTGAATAAAATAAAAAAATATATGATAGGTATCAACAAAAATATTAAAAATCTACATAGACATAATTATTATATCATATTCACATAACTTCTTATCAAAAACTTCTAATTCTACACTATCAGTGTTTCTCAGTTCCCACGAACACTAATGTGATATTCATAGATAATCTATACAATATAGACAATATATATAGTATATATTATTTATGGTGGCATTGCATTTTTAAAAATTTTAAAATATCCTTTTTTTTAAATTTTAGGTGGTTGAAACATGATGCTTTATTTTCAACAATTCGTTGAAGTTTTGGCAAATGTGAATATTATCGTGGTTAATAATATTTAATCAGTAGCGCAATTCAAAAATCATTATTATCTTAAATCGTGATCAGTAGTCAGAGCTCTCCATAGAGATAGATAAACAATTGTTAACCAATAAAAACTGGTGGTCACGAATTATTTACATTTATGAATTTGGGTTACTGGGTTCTTGAGAGAATAAATTATTATTATCACAGGATGCCTTGTTTATAAAAAAATATTATTGCTCATACAGATTTAAGTGCTTATTTTTAAAATTACATAAATTGTAAATGGTCATCCAAACAGGTTGAAAACAATGTTTGTTGTAATAATAATTATAGCTTATACTTTTTAATTTTGATTATTTAGAAGAAAACATGTCAACAACACCCGAAGTCTTATTGACTAATATTAAGTAGAAAGGAGGGTTAGTACATCTTAATCAAAGGTTTCTCAGATTGAAAATTGTGATTGAAGATACATTTTTTAATTATTGCAATAGTGTTGATGTGTTTGACAATCGCGAGGATATTTTTGAACAAAAAATGAATACTTAAATGGTACTTAACTGTGAAAAATACAGAAATGAAATTGTAATTTAAAAAAAAAAATTAACTTGTTAAAATATTAAGGTTATTGTATTTGTTTATTAATTTTACAATTAATAATTAAATTTGACTAAATTATAAATAATTTATAGAAAAATAGTATGAAACATTAGTTTCAACTACAGAATAGATTTAAGCACTGTACTGGAAAAATTGTAAAGAAGTTTAAAATGCAATATTGAACAGACAGGATCCATTCAATTGATTTTTCATTTTTTGGTTGAATTTATACTCTCCAAGTTATCTATACTAGTTGTTCAACAAATAACAACTATATTCATCATTTGAAATGAAACTTTTTTATTAAAAAGTTATTTACTTCATTCATATAGAAGAATCAATTTAGGAAGCAATGAATCTAATAAAATATTTAACTGCCAAGTGCATACTAGTCAGGTAAAACATGTTTTTGAACAAAAATAGGTAGCCCAAAAGTTCCTTGAATAAAGTTGAAATAATTTTGATTATAATAAATAAATCAGGTTCTTGGTAAACTATACAGATTTTTCTCCTATGTAGTTAAGTGTTTTTTTTTACCTATTGTTCATAACTTTAATCAAATTTACTTATTGCAAGTAAAAAAACTTCAATCTCTACTATGTTTTGAACAAAAGTAAAAGTTGGATTTGGGGAAAGATTAATGTCTCATGTAACCTTGCTTTAATTTGTGACTGGTAATAGCATACAAATTAATTTTATGTAATTAACAAATTTGACTATATAAGAATTAAAAAATTATATTTAATATTAAATAACAAAATTAAGAATTTCATTACACAGTGGCACATAATTTTATTGCCATAACAATTTTACAAGTCCACTGCCAATTCGAGCTTGTTGACCAACGATAAGAGCACTTGATGGAGACATCAAATTATCCTTTAATCCTCGTAATGTAGATTTCTTTAAATAATTTAGAGTGGATTCAAATGACATTTGTTGCAATGGAGATGGACAGCCATTCATACCAAGTCTATTTAATGGCTTGAATTTACCATCGTAGGTCATATAATCAGCTATTAATGATAAATGTCGTGGATTTACATTAATACCATAAACCTAAATTCAAAATGATATACAATTAATATGAAATTTGATTGATTATTGTAATAAGCTATTCTAACCTTGAATACATTCTTAATTTCTTTAATAATAACCCTGTTTGCTGCTTCTATACCATAAGTATTCAACATCATTTGTATATCATTACAGTACAACAAATTTAAATCTAAACTATCGGAGAACTTAAACAATTCTGCTACACCACGTGAACCCTCAGTTTTCAATATTATTTTATTGTCTTCTTCAGTTAAAATTGCTCTATTGATACCAGGTATTTCGTGAATTATTACTCGATCCACCAAATCTTTAATTAAAGCTGTTAAATCAATTCTTTTGTAATCTAAAGGTATAGTTACACTAATTTTAGCATATGCAAATTTCTTGTCATGTCTGTAAGAAATAAAAACAAATAGTACTTATTGTTTTATGAACTATACATTGGATCTTACTCAATAACTTGAACTACAATTCCCGAATAATCTTTTTTTATAACCTCCTCATTCAGATCAGTTTGGTTAATATTATTATTTGATGGATCCATTATTGACTCATCATCAATATCTTTAGTTTGACTTTCTAGAATAACTGAGTTATTACATTCACTTTGTTTTTCATTAATTTCAATTTCTCCATCACTTTGTGGATCATCTTCATCTTTTTCGTAATCATATTCTTCTGTTTGAGCTCTAGAAATATTATAATCAATTATTTATTTCACTACCATATTTTGAAAATACATATTTAAAAACATACTTTCTTTTCATAGCTGCTGAATCAAATTCTCCGGCCTCTGAGTCACTATCTGAATCGATTGCATTATTTGTTTTAGGTATATCTTGGGGTTCACTTTCATCCTGAAATATAATTTCAAATAATAATAGTCATAAAGATTATAAGCTAAGACCAGGTTTGTGTGCAACGAATACATAAAAAAAAAAAATATGTTCAATTAAAATGTCAAAATGTACAAAAACATCTAAAATTCATAATTTATGAGTAATATTAATAATTATAATATATTGATTGTTAATAGACTATTTGATGTAAGCTACATTGTTTGTTTAATTTTACTAATGACTGTTTTGTTTTTACCTGACAATGATATTGTTGATTACGGCCAAGTGTTTTGATAATGTTTTAATTATTATCGGGTTTCTTTTTTATATAGTAAAAATATTTTTATTCAAAGTTTGAAGAGTACTGGCTAGAAATTTGTTTCAATCCACCTATATATAAGTCTACTAAATTTTAAGCTTGATAAATATATTAATATAAACAGGTGCCGACTTAAGCCCAAAGCTCTATAAAAAAGAGTAAAATTGTAGATTTTGGCTTATACCGGGTCAATTATTAAATTTACGAAAAAATTTTATACTCATAATTGTGGATCTAGAAACTACCAATAAAAGTACCATTATATTTTGACATTAAGTTAACTATTTTTGTTAAATAAAGAAAAATATATATATTATGCTCAGTGTTCATATTTTTTTGAAAATTCTTGGTTTTAGTTTTTACAATTATCCTCTTAAATTATTAAAATACAAACAAATAGTATAGGTATAACTATTATTGTAGTATTGTAGGTATTATGTATTATTTATTACAAAGTGTATAACCATGAGCAGACCCCCAAGCATTTTACAGAATTTATCTGTACATGAATATACATTTGAACAAGTAGTAAATCTGAAATATTTGGGGGTCAATCTAAATAACAGAAATGACATGCATAACGAAATAAGTGAAGGTTGGATACAGTAAATCGAGAATAATATTCAACGAACAAAATATTTAGATCTAAGCTTCTCTCAAAAGAAACCAAAAGGAAGCTTTATATCTCATATCTATGGCCTATATTAATTTATTGTTGTGAGATTTGGTCAACAACAAAAAAGTATAAAACAAAATTACTAGTCTTTAAATGGAAAGTTCTCAGAAGAATATATGACTTGGGGGTGATAGATGGGATACAGTACGGAGACAGGGTAATATAAAAGAAAAACAAATGCAGATATTGAAAAAATCTTTAATGGGCCAAATATCCAAAAATGTTTTGTCTCAAAAAAACTGGAATGGGCCGGACATATTTGGCGAGATAAAGACAGACTATTGAGGCAAGTACTAGTCTCTAAATTAAATAAAATATGCCCCAGAGGAAAACCAACCGATAACTAGAATGGTTAAAGAAAGATTTAAATCATGTGGAAGAAACGGATTGAAAATGCAGATAATATTGTTATGAATCAGAAAAGCAGAAAAAGGCTTTAATAGCCTATAAAATCTAAAGGATATGCCAAAAATAGATATTTTACACTTTTCGAAAAACTCTGAGCTTAAATTGATACCTGTTAAATATGTTAAATCAAACTCAAACTTTAAAAAATTTAATTTTAGTTGTATTGAAACAAATTTCAAGTCAGCACTACTTAAATTCTTTTAACTTAAATAATAATCGGCACCCTAAATTGTTTTGAAAGACCATAATATTTACGATTTTTAAAAATTATAGTTAATAAATTTAGAACAAGTTAAAACATACATAGATGGATTTTGGGCTCTTCTGAATAATTTGATTTTTCATGCTTACACCAAATGGCCTAACAGTCAATACACTGGGATAAAAACAATTTATTTAGTACAAGCTGTTCAAAAATACATTATAATACGATGTGTGAATAAGCATTGTTAGGAAGAGATTAGTGGGAACAATATGCAAAGGTTGGTTAAAAAAAATGGAAAAATAATCAGTTACAAAATAAATTAAATTAAAACCAAGACTTAGGAATATTATAAACAAGTATCAAAAATGAACAATGCATAAGTATCAACAAATTACAAGGAGCTACAAAACTGAAGATAAACTAGGTATCATAAGTGTAAGAGTATATAGAGAAAAGAGAAATATTAGGAAATAATATAAGTCAAGAGAGATATTTAAAAGGTGTAGACTGAATATGCAGATAAAACCGTAATGACTTTATTTTGGAAATACAATCAGTAGATAAGTAAAGGTACAGGTTAGAATGGAAATGAAAAATAAATAAATAAATGTAGATTGATAAAGAACCAAGAAAATTAAATTTTAAAGAAAATATATAGTTGCCACAAAATTAAATTTAGAGTTTTTCCTGTCTATTCCTTGTTTTTTCCAGGATATACATTTTTTTAAATTTAATACTGATTTCGATAAAAAATGACTTACCCTTAGAATGTATGATCATGATAAAAAGTTAAAGTGTTTATAATATTAATTACGTAATAAAATAATAATATATATTTTCAAAATTTGAATAATTAATATTTATGAAAATAAGGCTTTAACATTGCATACACGCACACTTGTCTAAATGACCTGGTTATTTTATTTGGACACATAACTCATAAAATATTTTAACTGTAACTTAATGTAATTAGAACTTACTGTAGTTAACATTTTTAACACATTGAATGACACTTGTAATATAATTTTTACTGTTATATTAGTAATGCTAAGCCTACATCCAAAATCTAAGTAAATTGTCAGTATAGAATGCTGTAATATGGCAGTCTACTATCTTCTATGATTTGATACCATTGAAAAGATTACTGCTTCATCAGTAGTGACGTAATATGACATTTTACATATTACTGCTATAGGAGTAATATTCATCAATGTGCTAAATAATATTTTTAATTATTATAGCAAGATGCAAATAATATATTTAATTATCTATTCAGCTGTAGAGCGTGTAATAGTGATAGTATTTCTATAGTTTGTTCTATAAAGTATTATATCTTATGTAAAGGGCTTGTCCCGTTAAAATTAATAAAAAAAAATAAAAACTCATAAAACCCTACAGCGACATTGCCTATAGGCTACGTGTTACTATATTGTTGTACAGTAGATGAAAAATATGGGATATGTTATCAAGTTATTTATTATAAGAATCATAGTACAATAGTATTATTATCTATACAATATAAATAATAATTAATTTTTTTTTTTTTTTATTTATTAAAATTTAAATGCATGTTACTATTTAAATTAACAGTGTAACAATAAAAAATAATAGGTAAAGTAAAAATGTGTATATATGAAAATTGAATATATTATAATATATATTTGGTTAAAATGACCATGTGCGTGTGCGTGTAATCATATAATACAATTTGGAGTTTTTAATACAGGGTCAAGTTTAAAATTAAAATTCCAGAATTTCATACTAATTTTAAAAGCCATGGCTTGAAATAACTCAAGATAAAGCAAGAGATTATAAGAAATATAATATACTTACTAATAATTTATTTTCATCAATGTTATCTTTTTCTCTATTTAATTTAATTGCTTTTTTAGCTTGTTCGGAAATTAATTCTCCACTAAAATTCTTTGATAAATTCTTTGAAAACATTTTTTTTAGATAGTCCGTGAATTGGAATTTAATAAATTTCATAACTGCTTTTGGTGTTAAATGAGTTATAGAATCATAGCAACGATGTGGTAAAAAATGCAACGTTAAATCATAACGCATATGCCTAACTGGCTTTAATTTTACTCGTTCTCGCACTTGAACTTTAGATAAAACATCTTTCAATGTTATTTTAGTCATAAGTTTCCGTAAATTCTCTGCATTTTTTTGAACACTAAACATTTAGATAAAATATTTAAATTATTTAACTACACTAATAAATTATAATAAAGTTAATAATCACTTTTTAGATTGAATAAATGGTATTTCCATTGAAGGAGTTTTAATAGTTTTTGTAGCCATCATTAATATCTCACGCAATCTAGGAATACCTAGGGTAACATTCATCTCACCACGACCAGCAAAGTGAAAAGTATTTAATGTCATCTGTGTAGATGGTTCACCTACAGATTGGGCAGCAATACAACCTACTGGTTCACCGGCTACTGCAGTTGCTGCCATAGCTTTAAGACGTATTAATTCTCTAGCAGTTTGTTGATCTTCTTTGCTCAAACCATGATTACTAAAGGACACAGAATATTCAAAAAATATTAAAAGTTAAAACACATTGAACATGATAAATGTATAAAAGTATTTTATATGTACTTAGTTTTAAAGTAATTATCAATAGAGAGGTCCATTTTTTCTGATATTAAACCATAGTGTCCTCCAGGATGAAAAGCTGCACCAATTGGATCAGGAAGACTGCTTAATTTTTCAGTGTAACTATATTGGAATAAAAGTTTTTTTAGTAATAATTTTGGATCTCATTCTACAAAATATTTAATTTACTTTCTATAACATATTTTAAAAATAAAAATAATGATTTATTTATTTATTTGTACAAGTTATATTATTAATATATACAGATTTATTTTATATACATACAATTATTTTACTATTCTTAGATATGTTGTGTGTATACATAATAAACAAGATTTAGTTTTTGAAATTATCTTAAAGTCTGATATATTTTTTACGTACAAATAGAGATAAATAGTTTTGTTCAATAAAAATAATTATAATTTTAGTATGTAGTTACTTACAATTCTTTCATTTTGTCATCAATTTCATACCATTTTTTGCACATTTTTATGTCTCTTACATACCGACCATTTTTGATTTTCTTAGACTTTCTTACATTATTAACATTTTGTCTACACCAATGAAGGAATTCATTTTCTCTTGTGATTTCATTACTTGAACTTTCATTTTTCCTCACTGCAGACTTTATCTCTTCAAGCTTTTTGTCAATTTCCTTATAACACTCATCATTTCTTATTTTTCTAAGAGCTTTAAAAGAATCTATATTATCAGCTAAGAAACCGAATTGTTTTTCATTAAAAAAACTGCTTTTGGTCACTTCTAAACCATCTTCACCGTATAAATATTGTATAATACTACCATTACTATCTCTAACAGTCATATCATAATTGACAATAAGACTTTCAAGATGTTTAACCAAACAACGTTGTAAATAACCACTTCTACTAGTTTTAACAGCGGTATCAATAAGACCTTCACGCCCAGCCATACAATGAAAAAAGAATTCTTGTGGTTGAATACCAGTCATAAATCTACTTCCAATAAATCCTCCAGCTTTAGGAAGTGTATCAAATGGTGGAAAACTTGGTAAAGTCCTACCGGAAATCATCATAGGGGGTCGTTTGCCTTCTAACTCAATTTGTCCTAAACAACAAGATATCTGTATAGTGTTTACAGTAGATCCTTTAGCTCCAGATTGAACCATAAGTTGTAAATTATTACTAGGGAATGGTTGAAGTAATCCTTTGGGAATACATGCTTTAGAAATTTTATTCGTAAACGGTTGTAGATGTTTTTTATAATTTCTATCGACTAGTGCAGAAAAATGATTACTTTTACTATAAGATTCTGCTAACTTTTTTGTAGTCACTTCTTCACTTATATATTCAATATCTAAAGATTCCAAAGCAGCTAAAGGACCAGCATTGTTAGACTCAATAATAGCAGTTTGCCGTTGATAATCCGCTTTTTCAGTCACTAATATGTCTTCTACACCTAGAGTGAAGGCATCAAATTGTAGATAGACAGTAAATAATTTACTAAATGCACTTAATAACTTTGCAGAGTATTGTCCACCATATAACTCATAAAAACAATGTATTAAACTATAAGTAGAAGCTCCTATATGATTTTTGTCAAGAATTCCGGATAATAAATCACCATTCCGTATTATAAAATTAAATTCTGATAATAAATCTGGGTACTTGTAATTGTTTGGATTGTTCCAAAATTTCGATTCGAGTTTAGATTTAGACATTAGATTTATGAATGATTTACAGCTATGCGGAGTCAAATTGATAATTAATGTTGATATAATTTGTTTACCAGACCATAACATTACAGGTTTAAAGATAGCTGGGGGCACAGTCTTGATGTCAAGATCAAATGAACATAATGCTTGATAAACAAAATGCATATACTCTCTTCTGGTAAAGAAACGACCTCTAATTGTCATTCTTACACTTGAAATTATATGATCTTGAATAAGTCCACTTAAAGGAGTACCGTCACGAGGTACCAAATATTGGTTAACAGCACTTGCCAATTCCTTAGCTTCACATTTTGCCAATTCACTTTGAGGTAAATGAACATTCATTTCATCACCATCAAAATCAGCATTATATGCTTTGCAGTTTGCATAATGTAATCTCAATGTTTTTTCTCCTTTCAAAACCTTTACTCTGTGTGCCATGATGCTAGGTTTATGTAAAGAGGGTTGTCGGTTAACAAGCATCAAATCTCCATCAATAACATGTCTGTGAACAATTTGAGGACCTCTAGAGTTAGACCCTCTATGGAAGAGGGTTTTTGATAAAGCTTCTCTACGTGACTTATTTGTAGGAGACAACCACTTTACAGTTCCTACATCTGTTTCAATCATATTTGCACCTGGATAATGATTCGGGCCATTTAATACAATGCCATGTAATCCTTTATTATTCCAGTCAGTAACAGCTACAGGGTAAGTTAATTTTTTTGCAAATTCAACTGGTATACCAATTTCATCAGTTGCTAAATATGGATCAGGTGTAATAACAGAACGTGCAAAGTAATCAACACGTTTTCCCATCATATTTTGACGAATAATACCAGATTTTTTTTCCAATAACTGTTTCAAACCAATTCGAAGTGTTGTTTCTTTATTACTACTATGGGATTTAAAAGTAGTTCCATCTAAAAGAGCATCAACACACATTTGTAAGTTATGCATACAAATTTGCATTTTTTCAATATTGTCTTCTCCTTGACTATATTTGACAAGTTCCATGATTTCATCTGAAATTTGTTCATCATTTTTTTTTTGTAGTAACTGTATATATTGTATAAGCTTAATTTCTTGTAAAATAGACTTATACGCAACATTTCTTGGACTCTCTACTATTTTTCCTTTGACCATAACATTTGGACGAAGATTTGATGGAGTTACAAGTACTGCAGACATAAAACAAACATCTGTTGGATATTCTATGTTTAAACCAGCTAAGGCTGGTATTAAAGCACATATAAATTTTTTTTCATTTTTCCACAGCTCTCTCATTAGATTTTTTATATCCAATGGGAACAAATATTCCTTTAATTTTTTTTCTGTTTTTTTATTACTTGGTTTGGCAATACAAATTTTTGAATATGATTTTGAAACTGTTGAAAGTAATTCATTGCAATAACCACAAGAAGCTTGCCGAATCACCTACATCAAGAATAAAATATAATTAAAAATATTAATAATATTGGTTAACATAATTCCCTACTCCCTGAATATTTTCAACCTAGTAGGACATTTTTTCCATATACATTTTTTACTTCATTCATTTTCTCCAATTCTTTTTTTTAATTTTGTAATTGTCTAATATTTTCATAAATATATCAAAATATTTTACAAAAACCCATTGCAATGTTATAGTACTATTATAGTATAATTAATATATATTATTAATATTATATGTAACATTGAAATCTATAATAGTGTTCAAAACACCCATCAATTGCACAGATTAATAAGATAAAGTTCTTATATGACTTGATTGAAATCATTTAACTGTTCAAAGTTGTATTACATTTAGTAGTAGTTCAATGGTTAAAATTTATGTAAAAACGTTTAAAATATAATTCAAATTTTCTAAACTATGAATTCCCTAACTGTGCAGTGCGGTGCATTAAGGGCACCGCAAGCACTTTTCGGAGGCACCGAAACTCATACAAAATTATTTATAATATTTAGGTAAGTAAGATTCTTTTAATTTTTGTTAATTTCCAGTTAAATTCTATGAAAAAAATTTATTTTATAATATCTCCAATATCAATATAATCAGTATAATAATAAATATTCAAATTATAAAAACTAATTACCAATGAAAATTAGTGTTGATTTTGTATGTATATGTCTCATGGTATTCACGGCAGTGTCATTAAACTTTTTAAGTATCTTAATGTTGTATGATTTATCAAATGACATCAAAGATTAAGATATCAAACAATTATTGTTGTACTTTAATAGAATATATAAATAATATATGTCAATGAATCTTACAAGAGAACTAGTATAAAATCAAACGGTTTTGCATTACAGTGTTCTTCACCAATATTTACTTCTTATTTATGGAATGTACTAAGAAAAACACGATAAAAATCATAAGTAGAAAAAAAAATTATTGAATGTATCAGTAATAAATTTAGATTTCACTCTCATCTATGTAAATGTTATATTTGAAATAGAGATTATAAAATAAACGACTAATTATGGTCAGTTATAAACCGTAAACTTGATTTAAAAAAATAAAAGGTAAATGGTAATGTCTTTATTAACATAGGAGAAAGAGGCCCTTAAAAATTTGAGAACTTAGCATCAAAATATTTAGACGTTTATCAGAGCACTTTAAAAATCAAATTAAGTAGTAAAAATTTACAAAAAAAAAAAACTTAATTTAAAAAAATAGTATTATTTAATGATTTCTTTACAAAATATATCATTTTTATATAGAAATAACAACCTATTTTGTTTTACTTATATTTATTTATAATCTTTTTTTTTCTTCATAATATTGAGTAATTATTATCTATTTAATATTTAAACATATTTAAATATAAAGATACATGGAAATTTATTATTATTTTTTTTTTAACTTACAATATTGATATTTATACAAATATTTAAAATGTATAAAAAAATAAAATTGAGAAAATGTCATTCTTTGTCAAAAATATCCAATAGGAAATGTTCTATAATTCTATATTAAACATTATCATACTGCATATGATCAATTAAAAACAATTCAAATTTAAATTTGTTTACCTGATTAAGAGTTTCAGTAATAAAAGTTTGTCGGCTATCTTCTGTACATTTCGTGTAAGATAAATTATCGTCTGTTATGCGGTCTTTTAAATATACATTAATGAATGTTTCTAATTGATCATCTGACAATTGTATATCTCCATCTTCACTTAACCCGTTTATCTCAGTAGCTAAATCATGACAGTCAATTATTTGACCACTATCAAGAAGTTTTAACTGTGCTGCCAATAATAAAGTCGATTCTCGTGGCAACATAACTCTAAAGCATGACAAACAGCTTATTTTTAATAGATGAATAACGGACGAAGTATAAATCGGATTAATAACTGGACAAGGTAATTCGATATGACCAAAATGGCCAGAACATGAAACAAAATTTTGGTTACAAGTCAAGCATTTGCCAGACTTCATGTGAGATGGTCCGAGACGAGGATCGTATAATCCTCCAAGCACAGGTTCGTCCAAAGGAGTAAATGATATTAGTGAATCTATACGTGCTACAGACAGTTTTGTAATATCTTCGGTTGAAAACATTTTGAACTCCAAATTAATGGCTTTGAATGGTTCAACATTGTAAAAATTATTGTAAAACATGATGACACCAGTAGTAAATAAATAATTGATTCTAATATAAAAATATTTATGATTAAATTAACTATTCAGCATTGCCTAAATCTAAACAACATGATTTAATCATAACGATCACAGTTCACTATTCAATATTCACTATAATTAAATAATTTGAAAAATCACATGCCAGTTTAACACACACATGTTGATAAAACTATATAAGATAAAGAAAAATGTGCTCATATTTTATCATTTTCAAGTAGTTCCTAACGCTACGTATCGGTTTGTTAGATACGTATTATGAAAAATTCTGATTGTTGTCTGATTTAAGATTTATGGAAGGCCATTGATTAAATTAGATATATTAAAAACATTGTTCTACAAAGAGAAAATAATAACATAATATTTCTGTAGATTAAACCGTAGTGGACGACCGTGTACTCTAAGTGTTTTACATGATAGGTACCGTTTTTATAATTTACCTATTTCGATGCACTATACATTTTACCAAGGATATCGTAATGTTATTATTTTGAACTCTTTGGTAAAATTATGGTTAATGGTTATGTAGTTGGTGTTTTTACTAACTTTTACATTTAAAAACATAACCTCGTTTTCAGAAATTCTATATAATTATTTATTATTTTCTGTTGTGAAACAATTTAATATTCGAGTCATTTGGTTAGTTTTTTAACTAACGATTTTTATATTTTTTTGTGAAACTGATAACTTATTAATCCATTATGTCTGGTTCGGCAAGTGCCTTAACAGTGGCTGGTTCCAGAACTTCTGGAACTCCCATCCGAACACAAAATGTGATGGCAGCAAATGCTATTGCAAATATAGTTAAAAGTTCATTAGGACCTGTTGGTTTGGATAAAATGTTGGTTGATGATATTGGAGTAAGTAAAATGTTAAAATAATATCTTCAGACATGATGAATTTTTTTTTTTATTTTCTGTTCTTTATGTATATTATATAGGATGTTACTGTGACTAATGATGGAGCCACTATTCTCAAGTTATTGGATGTTGAACATCCAGCTGCCCGTGTTCTTGTAGAATTGGCTCAATTACAAGATGAAGAAGTGGGCGATGGTACAACATCAGTTGTAAGTATCTATGCTTACTATTTACAACATGATAGTTAACGATACATCATAAATTACTATAATATATATTTACTGTTTTCAATAAGCTCTTCTTCTCCTTCTCCTTCAACCCAACAATTTAGAGTCAAACACTTTTATTATAAATTTCCAGTTAATCTGATCTCCCATCTTGCATACACTACCTGTGATGTCATTCTCAATCATATCTAACAACCTCTTATTATTTATTGTTTAGGTTATTATTGCTGCAGAATTATTGAAGAATGCAGATGAATTAGTTAAACAAAAAATCCATCCAACATCTATCATTAGTGGATATCGTTTAGCGTGTAAAGAGTCTTGTAAATACATACAGAACAATTTAACTGTGAATGTTGATGATTTACGGCGTAATTGGTTGGAAAATGCTGCTACTACATCTATGTCTAGCAAGTTGATAATGGCTGACTCTGAATTTTTTTCGAAATTGGTGGTAGATGCTTGTATGCTTATTAAAAAGCCATCTGATAAACGCGGAGGAGTGTCTGTACCAATTAAAACCATAAATGTACTTAAAGCTCATGGTAAAAGTGCTAAGGAAAGTTTACTCATTCAAGGATATGCTCTGAATTGTACTGTAGCTTCTGAGGCTATGCCAAAAAAAATTACAAATGCTAAAATTGCCTGTTTAGATTTTTCTCTTCAGAAGACTAAAATGAAATTGGGAGTACAAGTTTTAGTTAATGATGTTGACCAACTAGAAGCTATTCGACAACGTGAATCAGATATAACTAAAGAAAGAGTACAGAAAATTTTAGCAACTGGAGCTAATGTTATATTATGTACTGGTGGTATTGATGATATTTGCTTAAAATATTTTATTGAAGCAAAGGCTTTAGCCGTGCGTCGTGTTAAGAAAGTTGATTTAAAAAGAATTGCCAAGGCTACTGGTGCTTCTTTTTTGACTTCTTTAACAAATATGGAAGGTGAGGAAACTTTTGAAAGTTCCAGTCTTGGTGAAGCTACTGAAGTTGTACAGGATCAAATATCTGATGATGAATTAATAATCGTTAAGGGACCAAAATCTCAAAATGCAGCGTCAATTATACTTCGTGGACCAAATGATTTCTATTGTGATGAAATGGAGCGTTCTATTCATGATGCTTTATGTGCTGTTCAACGTGTACTTGAATCTAAATCGGCCGTAGCAGGTGGTGGAGCAGTTGAAGCAGCTTTGTCTATTTACTTAGAAAATTTTGCCACTTCATTAAGTTCTCGTGAACAACTGGCTATTGCTGAATTTGCACGGTCTTTGTTGGTTATACCTAAAACATTGGCAATAAATGCTGCTCAAGATGCTACAGAGTTGGTAGCTAAACTAAGAGCATACCACAATGATAGTCAAACTAGTAGTGAAAATGATGTTTACAAATGGTATGGATTAGATTTGGAGGATGGTGAAATAAGAGATAATTTAAAAGCTGGAGTTTTGGAACCAGCTATATCTAAAATTAAGTCCTTAAAATTTGCAACAGAAGCTGCTATAACTATTCTTAGAATAGATGATATGATCAAGTTAGATCCTGAACAAAAGCCTGGCAGTGGTTATCAGCAAGCATACGATGCTGGTGAGCTATAATTAAAAAATGTTATTCACAATACATTAACATTAGGTTACTAATATTTTTTAATACTTTTCATATACTATGTGCAAAAAGAGTATGCATTTTTTGCATTTATTTTAATTTGTTATTATTTAAATTGATTTCATGTCTTGTATGCTTACATAATAACATTTACTTCACTTACAGGTATATTTATTAATAAAAGTATTATCTTTTTTTATATACCTTTATTTAATAAAATTCATAATTTTTACTAAATTAAATTGTTGACTATTTATATGTGTAAATGAAATATTTATCTATTCACCAAGCTAAGCATATAAACTTACAGTATTGGTATTATAATAATTCTCTCAGTTTATTTGTTTTTAAATTAATTTATTAAAAAAATATGACAAACATGATGGATTATTACTATTACTTCAAAATTGTTATGTGTCGTAGGGAGCAGACATAATAATTACTAATCAAAATATACTAGGCATGATCATGCAGTAAAGTTTCCATTAACGCTCACCTTTATGTAATGGTTATTTTTTGTTTTTGGTCTTGTCAAGTGTTATGCGTCTATAGGATACCTTTATAGAATGGTCACCTCTAAATAGTGGTAATTATTTCCGGTTTCTTCGGTGATCATTATATGAAAGTTTTACTGTATAAAGAAAATTAATTTACTATTTTAAATTCTGAGCAAGGTAATAAAGTAATTTGTTAATACAAAATTTATTTATTATAGTACAGTTGTTTAAAAATTGTCATTAAACATTTTAATCATAAATCCCTAAAAGTACCTAGCTTATATCTTATCTTATATATACATAAATATCTTAGTTTATATCTAGGGTTTGAGAATGATCCAATAAATCTTCAATGTTGAAAAATAATTATTAAATATAAGTTTTAATATTATAAAATAACTAGTAACAATTTAAAATCTGGTAAAACTTCTATTCAGAATTATTTATTATTACATAAAATATTTAAAATAATATAATATGGTTTCTCTAAAAATGGTCAATTAAATAAGAAAAAACATAATGTAGGTAAAACATTGTTATATCTCCATCATATAAAAAAGAAAGGATCCTTAAAGTTCCTTTATTAGAGTCAAATTTTTTCCAGTCGCCTCGATGTCAAATTGTCAATACAATATTTCATGGTTTTATTTAACATTATGATTCACTTAACTGGAAACACTCCAAAAAGATTTCCTTTTTTCTTTGAAAACTGAATAAACAATTATTTTTAAAACAGAACATAATCATTTTTTGTCACCCTTATTTATGAGGGTAAAACGACTACATACTTTTTATATCCAAATGACAACTTATACTGAAAATTTCTGAAATAGTGGAGTAAATATAACATAATACATTTTGGTGTTGAAATTTGTGACTCCTGTCAATCTGTTGACAATATTCCACTTTCAAGTTTTGTTTAAGGAAGAGCAGTGCAATGGCGCCGAATAAGTATGACAAATATCAAATTCTAATAGTACCTACCACCTACAGATTGGTGTACGCAAGGGAAAGGGAGAAATATGTTCAAGTCTCCTCCACCAATAAAAATCCTATGTACACCAATATAATTGATATTAATAATAAAATATAGGTACTTAAATAGTTCATACAAATAAGTCACAAGTAACTGTTATGTTATATATAAAAATATTTAACAGGCTGCTTTTATTTGTAAGGATTACATTTTAGATTTTAAATAATCTACCACATATTTTTTAAAATAACTTGTTAAATTCTGATTTTTGAGATTTAATAGTGTACCATCATTTTTTAATATTAAAATACATTTTGATTGATGAATCGTGAATAAATCAATGATTTAGTCTACATAAGTACCTCAATTGTATAAGTGTAAATTAATAAATCAAATACATACTGTAAAATGAGGTGAATAGGAATAGTTTTGAAAGTTTTTTTGCATTAAAATCTACAGTTTTTATGTTATCTGTATTTTTAAAATAGATTTGGATAGAAAAAAAGTAGGTGGCTAACTTAATCTAATTAGTAAGTTTTTAAATACATTAGTTTTTTTTTATAAAAAATTTTTAAAAACCTGTTCCTATTTACCCGAAGTTGGAGTGAATAGGAACGAATATTTTTTTTGTTTTGTGTTTTCCTTTTCTATCAAGTTTAGGACAGATAAGAACTTAATTTATATTTTTTTAAATATTTAATAATTATTTAACATTTTTTATGGATATATTTATTTTATATTAGATATTTACTTAATAACAATTATTAAAAATAATTACAAATATAATACAGTCTATTTCAGTCTACTGAATGAGATTAGGTTTATCACCAATTTTTGAAGTCAATATTAAACTTCATGAGTTCTCTTCTTTGTAGCCGAGGATGGAATTTGGAGGCAGGAAAATAAATTCAATATTATATTTTGAGTATAATTGAATTCCAGCCATGGTTAAATGAGTTGATAAATTATCTCCAATTAATACTTTTTTCCTGGTTTATTTTTAACAAAAGGTATAACAACTTTAATTAACTAGTCTTCAAAACATAGTGAATCGAACCATCCAAATTTACTCCTGTTTTATATCGAATTTGAAGGCCCACCATTAATCTAAGAATCATACGTATAGGTTGTCTTATAAACAACATATGGTGGAAGTTCCCCAGCTCCAGTATTACGCAAACATAACAGACGTAGAGCTTTTACTAGAGTTCATAACTCTTTCGAGATATTTTCATCCCCTTTAGGATATAACTTTTAACCGCCCTAGATCGTCGCTAAGATTAGTTTCGCAATAATTAATTACACTTCATGTTTTTGATCTTTAAATTGTTTATGTTAGCGTCATACTGTGCGGGTAGGAATTCTAATATTTTTTAAAGA
Organism: Cinara cedri; assembly: GCA_902439185.1. Lineage (NCBI taxonomy): Eukaryota > Metazoa > Arthropoda > Insecta > Hemiptera > Aphididae > Cinara > Cinara cedri. The sequence goes on along the minus strand of CABPRJ010000505.1, from coordinate 100,501 downwards.
GGAATTTTTATTTGTGAACTTATATATATATATATATTAAATATACAATTAGACGTCTCATTCCATGCACACAGAGTTGTGATTGTTTTATTTAGAACATGATTTTAAAGTTATATATTTGTTTTTTGTGTGCTTATCTGTTTTTGTCTAGCATTATAAATGTATAATTGGAATTTGACTTATTTATAACTCTGAATAAACTTATTTTATGTGTAGGTAAAGTGTAATAAAAACAAAATAACCTATGGAAAGAGATTTTCAATATTATTTTATTGCAGTAAGACCATCATAGACCAATTAACATTTTGCTCAGTTCAAAACAGATTAATGACACTGTTCATACAAAATTCAAATAGCGCATTAATGTCAGTACCTTATATAGTTATATAACTAAATATGTATCAAAATATTATGAAAACAATTATCATCTCTAACAAATAACAATTTCACCATTTGTAAAAGTCTAAAATAAAAAAATATTATAAATTGATTTTAAGTGATTTAAATACATAAATAAAAAAACGATTATTAGTAAATAAAAATTCTACTTACATTCCACAATTTTCACCTTAAAAAGGTACTATTTTTGACACTAGTCTTAGAAAGTTTGTGTTTGCATGACTTAATATGGAGCCTATAATTATTATAAGAGTAGGATACTTTATTCCAAATTTATTACTTTTCTACTTTAAACTTATACTGTAGCTTCAATAATAAAAATTAAGATTTAACTTTTGAATATTCAATAAATGCTTTATCTACACTAGATTCTGCATTTAAAGATTTAGGAAGTCTATTTTTAAAGTGTCTTCAGAATAGTTTTCATAGGGCCTTAAACCCACTGTTCGTTTATACTTGTTAAACATTTTTTCTTTAGACAACTTTTCCACCAGCAATTTTTTTCTGATTTACAATGGTAGTACTTTTTCTGAAATTAATTCTAACTGGGAAGGTACTTTAAGGAGGTCATTTTTCGATTTTCTTAATAGTTTTCTTGGCAAATGTGAAAAGCCGGAAAAAAAACATGGGGAAATTGGTACAATATTAAACAAACTATATTTAAGAAAATATATTATGCATATTTAAATTTTTTACTATAATATGACATATTGATTGCGGACAAAGCATCACAATCAACTGAACTGTGCTCAGAATCATTTTTTCGTTAGAAATAGTCTATCGTTGCTTACAGATTTACATCAAATTACCTATAACAATAGCTGCATCCGAACTCATTATCTTAGAACGTCTTTTTTAATAAAGTCTGTTTAATTTTGTACAGATTTTCGTATCTTCGTGTTTTTTTCTCGATTTTTCATATATGCTGGGAAAACTCTTGAGAAAATCAAAAAATGACCTTTTTAAAGTACCTTTCCAGTCAAATTGCCTTTTAGAAAAGGTCTACACTTTAAAATCGGAGCAATATCTTTGGTAGAAAAGTTGTCTACAGAAAAAAAAACATTTTTGTAAAACACTAAAACCATAAGCTTCTTCACTCAGAATCTAAAAAAAACTGAAAACTCAAGTTGTAGAATATACAAGGCACAACTGTGCAAGTAAACAATGATCAATAAACTTAATTCGTAATTATTATTGATATAATATGCATAATTATCATATCGAGTGTAGTGCAATGGCATCTTCGGGTTAATTCCATGGGCGGGGAAGGAGGAGGGTAAACAATTTTTACTCTCGAGAACCAGGTCATCAAAACTTAAGAATTATGGATATTTTGTATAACAAAAAAGACGGCTTTTTTTAAGGGGGACGGTGGACGATACTACTGCCGTAGTCAAACGACCAATCAGTGGATATCACCATAATATCCTAAAATATATTTGGGATTTACTGATGTGTTTGTATGCAATTATATTAAATAGTTATATACTTTTATAATATTTACACATAGCTTATAAGTATTAAGCTATGTCACCTACCCAATATCCAGTATCCACCCTCCACATAATTTACTGGCAGTCGCCATACTTGAGTATAGGGATCGACGTTATTGGGGGAAGAGTATTGATGAATTATTAAACCGCTACGGGTCATGTCATCACACAACAAATGATACTCTACTACTCTCCCATTTAAATTTAAAAGTGGGATATCTCATTAATGGTTTGACGGAAAATACCAACATTTATTTGGACTAATAATTAGTCTACTATTTAGTACTAACCTATTTCAGGAATTTTTAATATAGGTTACCATTTGAAAATCTAAAATAGGTAGTCGTTTTATCCCTAGAAATAAGAGTGATAAAAAAATGATAATGGAACATTTCAAAACTATTTGTTTCTTAAGTTTTCAAAAAAAAATCCGAAAAACATTACTAAACAACGATTGTTGAATAAATCATCCTCTGCATATATTTAATGATAAAAAACAAAAAAATGTTCAATAAAATAAAAATAAGTGGTCAATTTTTGTTAACAAACAGTGAAGTTGGAAGTTCAAACCTTTAAAAGGCACTTCGAGAACAATTTTATTTCCATAATATATTTACACATTTTTACCAAGTTATTATTGTCATAAATCTGTAAAGGTATTTAAAACAAACTATGTGAAAACAAAACTTTTTCCTCCACGTGTTGAAACCATCAAGACAAATCCTCGATACTTCCACCATGCATATACAAAATGTAATTTCCCTGGATTTTAGAGGTCTGTTAAGGTTTAAAAAGCTAAAAACCACAATATGGTCAAGTCCTTAGTTAAATTTAACCAAATATTTTTATTTTCATCCAGCTATAAAAAATTGTAATTCCCAAGTTGAAGCTCTTTTTGTCCAGGAGTTGCTAATAGTATATGTTCTGAGAAATAATATACATCTAGCAGACATAATACAGTGCATTAGTCTCAATTTTTAGGAAAATTTGAGAATAATAACTGAAAAGTGTTTAATATAACAATTTTAAATTACAATATGCATAAAATAACAGTCTTTTTAAAAGAAGTTCAAACCCAGCCTGGATTATGAATACTCGAGACTAATGAGAATCATAAAGTTTGTTATTTATTTATTTACAATGATGATGAAAGCTATGAATAGATTATGAGTGAATGTCATAAATGTTAAAATATTAAATTATAAAATAAGTGATATTATTCTTTGAATCATATACAATAAAATGAAAAATATAAATGTATGCATGAATTATTATATTTACTTTTATGAAATTTAATTTAGAAAATTAATTGTTGAAATCAGCAGATATACTTATAATTAATAACTACAGTTAATGTTATCAACAACAAATAAAAATACAAAATTTGGAGGTTAGAATTAAAACTTAATTTTGACACAATTTGAATTTATCATGCTAAAAGCTAAGATTCATCACTCATTTTAAGGAAATAATTTCCATTATATAAAAATAGGACGATTTTTGGTATAAGTTAATTTTTAATATTTAAAAAAAATGACTGATATTTCCTGAGTTCATAAACATTTAAAATGGATTGTTTTACAAATTATAAATAGGATAAAAACTTGGCTACAGTAGACAAGTAGAAAAAGATCATTGTATACAAAAAATGAATAAAAACATACAAATTATAATATTAATTTTCAAAACAATAATAATGTACTCGATACAATACAAAATGCTCTGGTTATTTTAAACAGACTGTAGAAAAATGGTACTTTTGCATATTATTAAAATCATTTAAAATTAATTCAAATGTTATAATGCCTCCAAGTAAAGAATAGCCATCTATAAGTAACATAATACAACATATAATCTATGTATAATAATAAGTAGTATAAAATATTTAATAGTAAATTGTACTGTTATTAATCATCTAGGCTAAAATTTTTTTTTTTTTTTTGAGCACTAAGAAGATTCTTTATTTACTCTTAAATCAATAAGTATTGTACGTTATTTTGCATCTTTAATTTATAAGCCTGACTTAATATTAATTATAAATCTTATATACAGTGTATCTCAAAATATATTATATTATGAAAATATCTAATTATAATATGGTATTTTATTCTCTGTTATTAAAAAAATGAATTAACATTGAAATTTGTTACCAAATTAATATTGTTTTGATATATATGTAATCAGATGAGTAGTAATGTAAACATTTAAAAACTTTTAAGAAATTTGAAATTTATAAATTGAGATACTTGGTATATATTATGTATATTACTTATGTTTAAAGTAACATGTATTTACAAATTATCTTCAACACAGTTATAACTACATGTATGTTTAAATTACAAAAAAAAAAAACATATAAAACATTTTAACAGTTAACATAAAACCTAATTATGAGCAAATAATTATGACATACATATATATATTAAAAAAAACTAGTCACAATCAGACTCGAGTTTAATTTAATCAATAAAAAATGGAGCACAAATAAATATTTAGTTGTTTAGTTTACAGTCATACTATGAGGATATAATTAAATAAATTTAGTGAATATTATGTTATACTTAATAAAACAAATTATTTAAAAGTAAATTCTGATTCTAACATATAAAACTGTATTGTTCATAAAATTATGTCGGAAATCAATAACAATGGAAAAATTTATTTGTATAGACATAATTGTACACAAAGAGAGAAGGTTCTTATACTAAAAAAAGGAGGGAATCAAAGTATTAATTAGTAGTGATCTATTATGGAAAGCTACATTAATGAGATCCTAGTGTACATTAGGGGTATATTTATAAATTTTTGAAAGATTAAATTAAAAAAAAATGTAGGGATAATATAAAAATATGGTTAATAACCATGCAAAAAATATAAATCTTTTATAGTTGATAATATTATGTATGTATAAATAAAATATCTATCATTCAGTATTTTTTTTTCTTATAGAAATTTGACAACAGAATCGTTTATTTTTTAATTAGTTATACTGAAAATAAAATAAATTAATAATTATTAATAAAGTTAAATAATTTTCAACACTTAAACAATTTGTTATGGTAACCAAAAACACAATGATTACTAAAACACACAGTTAATAAGTACGTATTAGTCATATAAAGTGCATTTCCATAAGATCTTTCAAAGAATATAATGGCACGTGCACTTTTAGGAAACTTCAAAAACTATGAAACTTAAATTATTGTACCATCCAGAAATCTTAGGTTTGTACATAATCTATTGGCAGCTAGACATTTATACTTTACATTTGAATAAAATACTTAAATATTAATATTAATATTATGATTTTGCATGGCACCCAAAGTTTTTTTAATGCGTAATGCTGTTAGTCGGGCAGATGCTGTATGATACCAACATTCTTGCATTAATTTGCTCATGTTTGGCAAAAACTAGAAGATATAAAATAATTTAGAAAGATAAATAAACAAAAAATAAGTTATTTATATTACTGGGTAAGCATTCCATCTTTGAGGTATTGAGGGTCGTTTCATTTCTAAGCAAACAACTTTACGCATTTCATCAATAGTAGGATCAGATGGTACACTATCATAGTATGGTAATTGATATTCTTCATGTATATTTCCAACATTGCATCTCCTTGTTACTTCCCAAAGGATTAAACCCAAAGCATAAACATCACCTCTTTTAAAGGAATCAAAATGGTTCATGTTAATGGTTTCTTCTAAAACCTAAATAAAAAAATGATATATTTTATTTTGTTTATAAAATTTAGTTGTTTAGTTTTACTACAATAATTTAACCTCTGGAGCCATATATCGTTTAGTGCCCACCCTATGGTTTAATGGTATATCGACTGTGTCCATGGATGTATCATATCGTACAGCAAGTCCTAAATCACCAATAGCACAAGTTCCATTGGATTTCACTAAAATATTTTTTGATTTGAGATCACGGTGTGCAATGGCTGGTTTACCTAAAACATCATATATGTAGTACAAAATTATTTTAAAAGTTAGATGGGTACCTTATTAATAATTTATCATTACCTTGAGTTCCAACAATTTCCATATGTAAATGAGCAAGACCAGTTGCTATTGAGAGAGCAATGCGAATCATTCCATTTGTATCTACTGTACATCGATTCAAAAAATCAAATAATGATCCATTTTCATGATAATCAGTAATTAACCATAATTGTGTCCATGTACCGTTATCTAAAATTATAAATATTATAAATGTTTTTTCTTATAAAATTTTTTTTTAAATATTTCACCTTTATTATCAGCAGCAATAAATCCTAAAATATTATCATGTCTAAGCATTACTGTCTGATATATCTCCGCTTCTCTAAACCATGAACGTTCCTCTCTGGAAGAAAATATTTTGACAGCAACTTGCTCACCGCGCCATTTTCCTTGCCATACTTCACCAAAACGTCCTTTACCGATAGGTACTCCAAGTTGAATTTGACGTGCAATACTTCTTTGAACCAAAAGTGGTAAACCTAAAATTTTGAACAGAATATAACAATTAGAAAAAACAAAAACAACATAAAATAATAAATTAACACTACAAACCTGATCCTGATCCACTAGTGGTCATTTCAATCATATCTCTCAAAGAAACAGCTGCTGTTAAAATAGGTTGTTGGTCAGCAGCCATATTGCGGGGAGTAGGCAAATATCGAATATTATGACGTTTGATAGATCCAGCCCAAAAATTCATAATAAGCATGACTACTATGCAAACTACACCTATTGGACCAGCTATTATAACAACCAATTCCCATTTACCCAATCTCTCTTTTTTATGAATTTTTTCAGCACCATCTATATTTTCATGAATATTTATTAAGCACAAATTATAAATTTCTACAAAGAATACAAAGGATTCTAATTTATAGATAAGTGTTTTATAATTATGCAAAATAATATATATATATATATATATATATATACTACAAACAATTCCTGTATAACTTAAGTATTAAGTATTAAAGAAATAAGATAAAATATAGATTTTCATGGTGAAACATTTTATTAGCAACTAGTTGAATATTTTTATTGTACATAAATTTAAAAAACACAAATCTATGAATTTAAAATCCTCAATAAAATAACCATGCAATTGTTAGAAAATAAAGTATCAAACTCTACCTGGAAGCTTAATATGTAGTGTTGGTTTAAGATCTTTGTTACATAAGTCATAATTTTTACAACACATGGTTACAAAAGAATCATTATATTTGTTAGCGTAATGACATACCAAAGGTTTTTCTCGTGGGATCACAATGTTATTCTCCAAACACCTAAAACGAGCACAGTTATCAAATTTCAAACATGTTAATAAAACCAATTGAGCTTGAATGTTAGCCTACTAGTATTAGTTTAAATTTCAGCAAAATTTTGGAACAACCATCTTAAATTATTCATTTTATAGATATACATACATACACACATATAAAATATTAATTTGAAAATAAATTTCTACCTAAAATATTAATATAATTAGTTGGGAAAATCAAGAAACTCCACAACAGTTAAAAGGGCACACATAAAATCATAAATAGACCTGTAGGTTTAACTTCAACAAGTTTTGGGTATAACCAACGATTGCAATAATCTCGATCTTGGCAACATGACATTGAGGATTCATCCAAAAATTTTCTTTGAAAACAATTATTTGGCTTTTCTGGTGGAAAAAACTGGAACTTGTGCAAACAACTTAAACCCAATTCCCAATACAAATTATTTAAAGTATTCCTAATTATAAATATATTAATAATATATACATGATTATTATAAAATGTGTATTAAAAATTAGTTTGATAGTTAGATTGTCCTACTAAAAATAAAATAAAAGTCAACATATTTTTACAATATAAGGTCAAAAATATTTGACATTTTTTTAAAGAAGGATAACTGAATTTTAAATTAGTATTGCACTTGACCTACCACAAGTATTGGATGCAATAAATTAACAAATCAAATTGTGTGTGTCGATAAGTTATAATATATAGTAAGAATACTAATTGGATAATAACTAATACTTGGGAAATAAGGCAAATAAACCAAGTAAATTACATATAACACGATTAATAAAAAGGTAGGTCACAATACTATACTCAAATAGGTAAGTCACATGCCAAAAACCTATTGTTTTATAATGATTTGGACTTTTTTAGGTGAACTTTATTTACATGTAATTATAATAGTTATGCGCACCTCATAAAAATTCTCAAACACAATCTTTTAAAAATGATATAGGTAAAACTATGTCAGAAAGATAATATTAAAGATATGGACATACTTCACATGATGAGTGGGCTAATATTATAGATTAGTTGAGAAAGTAGGATATAAAGGGAAATTTAATGTATATTTGTGCACAACAATTAATCTTTAGTAATGAAAAATGATTCTGAGCGGAGTTTGATAATACATTTATGTAAATTTTTTCGTTTTCCCTAAATTTTTCTCATTTATTATGACAACAATTAGAAAAATTAAGAAATGATCTCCCTAAAGTAATACCATGGTTAGATTTCCTTTCAGAAAAAGTGCTATGCTTGAAAATCGGACCAAAATGTTGGTAGAAAAGTTGTCCACAGAAAAAAAATTAACATCATTGTAAATCCAATATATTTTTTGCTAAGCTCAGAATCTAAAAAAAAGAGCCGATACTAGAGATGGGTACAACTACTGTTATAAGTAATTGGTAAGGTGGGATACATTAAGTTAGGTACTTAATTTATACCTGTAATCAACAATAAATCATTGTTAACGAAAAATGATTCGGAGCGAAGATAGGTTATACTATAAATATTTAGAAAGGCCATAATATTTACGATTTTTATCAGTTTGATTTTAACTCTCATAAAAAAAAAAATTTATATTATGCTCAATTATTTTTTTAACCACTCAGTATGACTCACACAGTAACCTAACCTCTTGTCATATTTTCAAGCATTATTGTTTGGTCTAAAAATTTTATCCATAAAGCACCTACTAAATAAAAATTATGTAAAATTAAAATACCTATAAATGGCTCAAATATTCTGAAAGTTTTATCACGTCTAGAAAAAGTAAATATAAGTTTTTTGTGTACATTTTAGGTCTCTACAAATATTTTTAACTGAATTACATTAAAAACATAATTTAAAATAAAAATTTTTGTAAATTTTACAGCACTTCCTATGTATTTTTCGGTTTTACTCAATTATTAAAAAAAACCCACAAATAAAATCAATTGTTATTTTTTTTTATTAGAGCGATATTTCTGTTACAAAATATAAACAGTTAACGTTTTAAATAAAAGAATATAGCGCAGTAAATTTATCAATTTTTATTTTTCGCCATTTTCCGGTTTTTATTAATTATTACAAATACAAAGAAAATCAAAAATGAATTACTTTTTCACAAACTAAATTAAAAATTCAACAAATAAAATATATGATAATTTTTCAAATGGAGCAATATTTCTGATAGAAAATATTGTGTTAGCAAATTAAAAACAAAGAAAATGGTAATGCCGGGTAGTATCATAAATATTTGCAGTTTTACTGAAAATTTTCTTTTGGGCTTTTTCCAATTATTTCGAATAGCCCTTGAAAAATCAAAAAATAACCTCCGAATAGAACCAAACAAAGGAAATTTCCATTCAAAAAATGTGCTACACTTGAGGGAGATTTCTTTTGAAAAGTTGCTAACAGACAGAAAAAAAACACATCATAGTGTTAAACCAATAGATCCTTCGCCATGTTCCAAATCTAAAATTTGCGTCCCCAATTCAAATAACCATGAAAATACAACTATTTTCACATCTTACATAGATATCATATTGTAACTAAATTTATAAATTTATAATGCATTATTATTGTCTGTGGCATTTAATAAACTGAACTGTTTACAATACTTAATTTGTATATATAAATGTGGTGTATGGAATAGACAAGCAATCAAATCTATTGAGAAAACTCCCAAATTGCCTGAGGGTAACAATGTTCTTTATAACAGATAATCAATTTCTAAAATATTTCAATTATAATATTAAACCAGTATAATAAAAGGTATAATTTCATTTTTAAAACAAAAATTGTTTAATTAACCTAAAATAAAAGAAGGCGGACATAATTTGCACGTAGGTCATCCACTGCTGTAGGTAGAAAGTGGGGAAGGTAGGACACAGACAGAAATTTAATGTATATCTGTAAAAACAATTAATCATTGCAAACAAAAGTCGATTCTAAGCGGAATTCAGTTATACATGTTTTAAAAGGCTGTAATATTTACAATTTTCAACAAAATTTGATAATAAAATTCTATTAAAAAAAAAAATCTACATTAAACTCAACTCATGCATTTCTGTTTGGTCTAACAATTATATCCACAGAGTATCTACCGAATAAAAATTATATAAAAAACTTATGGCTAAAATTTAACGACATCTATAAAAGGCAAATATAAGTCTTCAGTTTAACTGAATCAAAACAAAAAACAAAATTAAAAACAATGAATTTTATAAATTTTCCCATTTTCCTAATTATTATAAAATTTAGAAAACCAAAAAAGACCTTTCTAAAGAACTGAATAGACAAAATTTCTGGTAGTTGTTTACTAATCAATACATTTCTCACTTTGCTTAGAATCTAAAATATTAAATACAACATACAAATATAATCTACCTATTTAAATTGTATATTGATTTTTTGGAAATAATTTCCACGGTAAAAAGATAAAAGAAGAAGAATATTAATTTATCAATAAAAATGTATACAGTGGAACTTTGATTACCTGTGCTCACGATTAACTATACTCACTCTTCCGAAAATGTAAAATAAGTATAGACTGTACATAATATTATAAATAATTATAATCGAACATTTAATATCACATAATATACGATATCGACAAACATATTAATGCCATTTTTGATGATAACAATATGACCATGTATATCTATTTATTTTATTGCAGGTATATTATAGTTATTGAAGATAAACAATATATGTATATATTATTCATTATTATAAAAAGGTTTGATTAACTGTGGTTTTCATTTATTAGTGTGACCACCTGCCCACCATTACCCTGGATAATCGAGATTCTACTGTATACTTAATAAAAACGTTTTTTTTTTTTTTTTTTATCAAAGTTTAAAATAACTTTTAGAGGACTTTCTAATATTTTTTTATAAGTGCATTAAATTGTATTTTAAAGACATTTTTCTTGTTTTTTAGAGCGTTTAATTTAAACCCTCATTTTAATTATTATATCATGCATATGAAACAAACAATTATTTATTATTAAGAGAACATAGCATTCATTGTGACCATAAGAGATAGTAGGGATATGAAATAGTGTATGTTGTCTTGAAGGGTAGATCAGGACTTGGAAATTGGTATAGGAAAGGAGATCAGAAGCATTCGTAAATCCATTAAGTAAATATTGAACGAAACAAGAATCAGCATAGAGATGACAAGAAGAGAAAGATAGGAAATTTAGTATTCGTAGTACAGTTGAGTAATCATGTTGGGAATGGTCAATTTTGAGAAAAAAAGGAATATATGAGAGAAACTTATTCCAGACTTTTTCTAATCTTAACTGGTCTTTTGCTAGGCAGAGTAACAAACTATTACACCAAATTCTAAAATCAAGTGCACAAAGGAAAAGTAAAGTATAGAGAGATAACTGGTAGAGCTTAAAATTTTTGTATTACACTTTATAAAGTCATGGACTTTAAGTGCTTTGCAGATAGTGGCATTAATGTAGTGGTTAAAATTTAATAAAAAAGTGAAATGTATAACGAGATCTTTAATAATAAAAACACATTCAAGAGTGGAGCCTTTAATATGGTAGAAGTGGAATTTTGGGTAATGATGCCTAGAATAGGTCATAATATAACACTTGGCTAAATTCAAATTTTTTTTTTTTAAAAGCATATACTTAACCACTCTTTTCAATATTGTCAAGCAAATAAGTAGTAAAAACAACACTACTAATGATCGTAGACTTCTTTAATATTAGAGTATACTAGAAACTCAAAGAGCTTAGCTAAATTCGGAATTATAAAGATTGGCCTATAGTTTAAAAAAATCATTTATTTAAATAAGTTATTATTTATTGAATAAGTTGATAAATTATTTTATACAAGTTTATATTTTAAATTAAATTAATGTTCCTTGTGAAAGTATTACTAATGGGTGGCTGCTTTCCTCAAAAATGTCATGTATTATGTAAATTTTATTAGGTGCAGTAACATATTTTTAATAATTTGTATGTAATTAAACTTGTATCATATTTACTTATAGTGCCCAAGTGGTACAGATTGTAGATTTCATATAAATAAAACAAATTAATGTTTCTATGTCTGGTAATAATATAAATTGTGGTAGTTATCAAATAAACTGCTGTCATTCTTTTATAGTAAGATTTTATTTCACTTTTTATTTTCAACATTATTTGAAAATCATTATAAAAGCAGTTCTAACTAAAAATGTTACATACTTCAAATCCTAAATATACTACAACAGTTGTTTGTGTCAATAATATATAATGATAATAATAAAAAAAAAAAAACATTAATTTATGCAAAATCTTTACATCACTGTCAATAAATTCTCATATATTCAAATTATAAGTAGGTATATGCAAATATTAAATTAAAAGAAAATGGTTTAAGAAAAAAAATAAGAAACTGTGAAATAGAAGATATTATATTTAAAGATGTTATTCAACAAAATCTAATATCAAATGTGAGCAAATTATTTAGGTATATGATAACTGAATAAAATATAGTTTATGTTAATTAATTCATTTAGATAGGTAAAATATCTTTACAAATTCACATAAAATACTTGCTACAGAAAAAACAAAAATTTTAAATAAAATAGGATTTTACATTTTAGAAAACAGTGTTAATATTCTAGTTCACTAGAATCAACCAAATAAAAATATTATACAATTTAAATTAATAATGCCAAATCTATAAATCATACTTTTGTGCTTAACTCTCAAGACTATCACATACAAAGGTACAATTATCCAACACAAAAAATAAGTTCAATATTTAGTATATTAATATATTAATTAAGAATAACTTAAAAAGACAATAATAGGTTCATAAAAGAGCAATTATTTAAATGACTAAACAATAACATATGATAATACACTTTTTCAATCATAAATACACAGATCAATTCTAACAGTTCATTATTATGAAAATACTTCAAACAATCCAGAAAATGATGTTGCAATTTATAGACAGACATAATTGCTAAAGTAACATAATATGTTACTAGCAATCTGTTACTTATCACATATAAGAATAAAACGGTTTTCATATTTAATTAAAGATACTATAGAAAATTATTCATTAGATCTAATAACTTAGATCCAAAACAATTGCATACAATCATAATAAACTTTTAAGTATATAAATCTATTAAGCACATAATTGTATAATTCATTAAAATATATCAATTCTAGTTATTCTATTTTTCTTATACCAATAATGATGAATCTACTATATGCCTTCCCATCTATACAAGTCATAGAATAAAATATATTTTTAATATTTGTATATTAGGTATATTCTGTAATTGTTTTATAGTATTTTTTCATATAATTAAATCATATACATGCAAAACTAGGTATTGGAAAGTAGAATATGGAAGTAATATAATAGTTGAGTACCTATATTAATTGGTATTTATATGGTTTATATTAAATATGATACATTTGTTCATAACATAAACTAAAATATGTATTACACAAATCATTATGAATTGACCACAATGATAATAATGAATAACTAAACCTAATATTCATAGACAATTAATCATTAAATCATAACTAATTTATATGCATACTACAAATCAAAATTAATCTTACCGAGAAGAATGGCGAATTACTCCAGTATCTTTACTGAGTGATAAACTCGTAAAACAATATCCATCGGTACTACAGGTAAAGTTAGTATCAGAGCATATGTCACAAAAACATAACAAACCTGTTAATAAAATAATAATCATTGTACAAAATAAGTTTACCTACTTTATGTAGGAAACAAGGAATAAGGTGATTAAGAATAAATATTACCTTTAACCGGATGACAGTAAAAAATCAAAACGCCCAAGGCTAATATACACATCCATTTGGAAGACATTGAAAGTGTATTCCTTAAGTTCTTCGGTATTTCTTTAAATGTCGATTTTTGCGTATCATATGATGATTAACTACAAATTTAAGAGTCTACATTTTCTTTTGGCTTGATAAGGACACATGGTTAAAAAAGAAATTGGTGGACAATACATATATTTATGCATAAAGAAAATAATTTAGTAACTTTTTTAAATGTTATTTAAATACAGTAAACGCAAAATGTATTGAAAACTATGTAGATTGAAAACATTGCTGTGTACTAGGTTAATTGACACAGCAGAAACCACAAAAACAAAATAAAATAAGGACATAATATACGACAGGGACAGGAAATACCACTACCACACTTCAAACCAGATTAGTCAAACCTTCATGGAAGAAATAATCTATGATATGGTTTGATTCATGGCCTTGATTTCTATAAATTGATAATAATTATCATGGATTCTTTAGGCCATACCACAGTTCAAGATAATATTATTATCTATATTTGTGAAGTCATATAAACACGAGCGACTAGAAATACCCTACGAGCAAATTCCTTAAAAATTATAATAAATATTTTTTTATCATATAATCTGCACACGAATTTGTGTACATTATTTTACTCTTATGTACATGTTACGACTACAAAATAAAAAATAATATGTGTAAAATATTCATGCTGTGAAAATTAATATGTTAGATGACAATGATATTAACGCCATAAATGATTATACTAACCCAATGGATACAGATGAAATTTTTATGAACATGTCTGATATGCAGTAAAGTATTACTCCATCTGCAGTTAGCATTGCAAATAAAATTTAGCAATTTTATAGCATGTTTGTGACAAGCAGATAAATTAAATGATGAACAGCTACATAAAATTAATTTATCCTCAGACTCAAATTTAAAAATGTTATATGAACAAGAATCAAACTTTTTGTTTCATTAAATGAAAATACAAGCCAATAAAAATGTTAAAAAATAGTTGCGATCTTTTTGAGCTAAAAAACTTTGTTTAAAAATACTAGAAGAATAACGATTAAATAAACCAACATTAAACATAAGAAAACAAATAATAGATGACTTGAACTGAAAAAATAGTTCGTGCATATGCTTCCAAAATAAAATATAAGTTATACTATTTTTTTATATGTTTGTAAAATGTTCTGTTGTTTATATGTTCACATTGATAACATTTTGTCATGCATAATATTAGATTATTTGATAAAAAATATTACAATTATAGTTGATAAGGAATTCGCTCGTGGGCTGTCTCTAGACTATAAAGTAGTACTACTCTAGGTTCTAGACTTTCGTATATAAACATAGATAATATAAAATATATAAGATAATATAATATATTATCTATACATATAAACAAGAAACCGTATAAATTAATATTACTCTATGATATAAACGTAATGTATATGGTTTTTGAAGAATTTGAACATTTTAAACATAAATTAAGATAATATTATCTTTTATATAATATATAAGACCTTGTTTTAGTTCATGATTTTAAATTAATAAATTATATTATTTATCACAACTATAGATATAACTAATGGTTACGTGACGAGGAAAAATATTTTACCTAGGAATGTCAACCCCGAATATTTTATTGAAAATCACGGTCTTAAATTATTAGATGTAGCAACTTGGTAATAGAATCCGTACTCTTAGTGACCGGACAGAGAATAGTCTTGCACACATTTCACTATCTAGTGAATTAATGTTTATGTTTTTAATTATTTTTTATTAACTTAGTTTTAGACTTTACTACTTTAAATATATAAATAAATAAATGAATGTGACGCCTGGAGTATTATGAAATGTGTATTGTACGATCAGTTTTGAATTAAAAATGCATCGTCATTGTTATTTGTATTTGTATTGTTTGCTACTTTAATCCACGTCTTAGGTATAATCTTGCAAAAGGCCTAATTAGTCTAAGAAAAAAAAATAATGACAATGAATTATATACATTTTTATGATGAGATAATATTATTGTCATTAAACTTATAGATCATCATACACCATTGATGGATAGGCCTGGGGGTACCACCACCTAATTGGTCATGAGCCCAATGAGCCCATGATTTCAAATTACATCCCATACAGCAAATTTATATTTTAAAAATATATAAAAATCATTGCAATATTCTGTCTGATTACTGCTTATAGATACGTTTAGTAAATTTATGTGAAAACATTTCGTACCTCCCACAAACATTACCAAATTATGCCACTGGTATAATCGAAATTCTTTTCGAATCGTTTCTCGTTAGTAATGGTTTATTATTGGCTACAGGTATCAATTAAATAGGTAACTTTATATCCTACTTTCCCAATTACCCACCTACACAGTGGCTACACCCGTTCAAAATATCAGCTCTTTAATTACATTAATTTATTATGTATTTTTATGTGAAGCCGCTATTGTAGATTCAGAAATTGGTTAGGTACAATTTAAATTAAATAAAATAATAGTACTCTTTTACTTCATGATAGGTAGTACGCAATACATAATAATGGCCGGTAACGATTATTGAGTAATAATTACCAAATTATTCGTTAGTTCCTTCGAATAATTTATTATTCATTTAATAAGTAGTTTTTGTTCATCCAAATAATCTTTATTCGAGTATTGCACTTTGCATTTGCTAAATGCTAATACCTACAGAAAGGTTTTGACAAGGTAATAAAGATAGGTATCAAAATATTTAAAAAAGATAATGAGTATCTTCAGAGATAGATCTTGGACAGGTTTATTGGTGGTTTCAATCATTACAAATGAAAAGTGATTCTAAGCAATATATATATAAAATTGATAAGGTTATAATTGGGGGTTATCAACATTTTTTCCTAATTCTATAATTTTATATGATTGAAAAAATAGCTTTTTTTTTCATTATTTTAGGATTTATGATTTTTTTAAATTTACCTAATTCATGCATGTCGTGAAATTTTGATACAAATTCCAATGTGTTCCACCAAACATCAGGTATACTAAGGTTACTATACTGATGAGCACGTGTTAATAACGTTATCAATCTAAGAAACATGATAAGGCATGATTTTACTCTATATAATTACATTATCTATGATTCAGTCACAGTGATAACTACGGTTATAGATACTATGGTTGCGTAACAATCCTCGAAAAAATGGTTTCTAGTGTTCTTATCAATAATGGCAAAAACCTGCTCAAAGCCAGCGCTCAAGGGATGTTAATAGTATGATAGTAATAATACTGAAAAATGATACACTGATAAATCCATTGAAAGATCTTGTAGTAGGCAGGTTTTGGTAAAATTTGATAAGAACATTTTGTGTAGGTTTTTCCTACAGCACACATGGGTCATTACGTAACCATATTATCTATAGTTTGGTAGTAACCCACTAAACCAGAAACTGGGTAAGATACATTTAATTCCCGCCATTACCGATCGTTTTGAATACTTTTAAATTTATTGTTTATTTAACTCAATTTGTGAAGAATTCAAAAATCAGGATAAAAAATTAATGTCATTTCTGAGGTTACCTTGTTCATTTCAATAAGAATCGTGGATTTAATCAAATATATTTTTTTTCACAAGCCCCATTAATATTAATTTTTATTTATAATAACATTATCATAATTAATATAGGTTTAATAATATGATTTATTATATTTTATTATTTTATGGTTTTTAATTTTTATTATGTCAAGTCTTAAAAAAATAATTTAATATTTCTAAAACGATTTAAATATTTCAACTGATGTACAGTGTACTATTTCATAATTGTAAAAACTCTTAGGTATAAAAGACCAAATGAAACATCAAATCTTAACAGAATAGCGCGTGAATGCATGATACTGTTATAGGACCATCTTTTATTCTTTGGTCAATTTGAAGATACTTATTATAAAATACAACCAACACAAATATACTAATAAAAATAAGCAGGTGGAATAGTCTAATTAAAGTCATCGAAAAATACATGTAAAATTCAAAATATAAGTATCAGTTTAATATTAGGTCAATTCACTCCAATAATAACACTAATGGCACTCAGTTGTCCCTTCTGAATGCAAATTTGTTGTAAAGCACAGCACAATAAAAAAATATGTCAAATTATAATTTTGAAAATAACTGTTTCAGTTTTTATTTTATTTTATTAACTACTGTACAGAGACAACATCAAATTAAATTTATTACATTCAATTATTAAATAATAATAAAAATGATTTTAAGAATCTTTAGTTTTAGTATCAATAGGTATATTAAATTCATATGATTCAATAGCACGTTTCTCACCATTTGGAGGTGGACCTATTAATTTAACCATTTCATCATAATTGATTGATTCTTTTCGCAACAATTCTTCTGCAATCTAAAATCAAACAATTATAACAATCATTTTTAAATTTAAATAAGATACACAAATAAACTTTATAACAGATTATAACATCGACTTATAATCAGAGTAATATATGAAACAAAAGCAACTTTTTCAGGAAATATAAAAACAATATATTTTTAAATTGAATATATCTATTAAAGTAGTTAAAACTTGTTTTTGAAAAATGATTCTAGTTGAATAATATGAAAAAAATCAGGTTTTTTTTTTTGTTTATATGTTTCCCTGATTTTAAACCAGAAACATTTAAATGTTTAAATAATTATCTTTTAATTACAAACATAAATTATAATCAGTTCATAAATATACCAAAACTCACCAATTCTAGTTTGTTGTAATTTTCTTTAAGTAGTTTTTCTGTTTTAAAATAAGCATTAGCAACCAATCGAGAAACTTCAGTTTCCATGAGTGCAGCTAGTTTGTTACTATATGGTCGTACACTATTTTTAGTATCTTCAGGAAAAGATAATAACCCTATTTGTTCATTCATGCCATACTGACGTACCTTAAGGTTAAAATTTAGTTTGTTAAAATTATATTACATAAATAATAATATTTAAATATACTTGAGAGTTTGCAATTTTAGTAACTTTGTCTAAATCATTTTGAGCTCCAGTCGTAATACTGTTAAAAACTATTGATTCAGCTACTCTTCCGCCAAGTCCCAAACACATTTTTTCAAATAACTAAACATAAACTGTTGCATTTAGTATTTAACTATCAATAAAATTAAATACATTTTATATTATAGTTCCTACTTAAAATAATTACTGTAATTAAGGGCGGATTCAGAGCTCATTTTTTTTTTTTTTTGGGTGGGGAACAAAAATGCAAATATAGTAAATTAAAAGACCTTATTAACCAAAACATATTACTACACTACGGTGTTTGGGGGGGAGTGCAAATTACCCCATTGCCCCACCTTGGGGATCCGCTACTGATTTCTATTTATTATTTATTTATTTATTTATTAATACGGACAAAAGTCCAATTCACAATATATTTGTATAGATAACAATAATATAATACAATTTAAAATAATAAAATATAACATAATAAAAAATGAAAAGATTAATATATCGAATAATAGTAATAATAATAATGATAATGATAATAATAATAATAATAATAATAATAATAATAATAATGAATATAATAATAAAAATACATTCAATGTTTAATAAAATAATTAACTATTTTCCGAAGACATTAAAATATTTATGGGTTCATATAACGTAAACTTTTTAGATGAATGAGGAATATAAAATAAATTATTGTTACAAGTGTGGTGGCTATTAACTTTTAAATTTAATTGACTTAATAAAAATGAATCATCAATCTCATTATTTAGCAATTTGGTGAGGAACGTATTGTATGATAAATGTCTCCGTACATTTAAAGATTCTAAGTTTAACAATTTTAAAATATTATCGTAGCCAGAGTGAGGAGTTCTTTGAATATTACATGTATGACATAAAAATCTGAGGGCCTTATTTTGAACTTTATCAAGTTGATCATTATGTCCTACATTGTTATGATTCCAAATTATTGGAGCGTATTCTAATAAAGAACGGACTAGTGAGGTATAAAGGCATTTGAGAGCAAGTGGATCACGAAAATCAGAGCAGTTTCTTTTTATCATACCAAATACAGATAAAGCTTTATTTTTAATCGCTGATACATGATCATTGAATAATAGTAATGTCACATATATGATAATTAAAATGTAAGGGATTGTGCTTTTTGGAGTAGGTAACAATTTGGCATTTATCAATATTTAATGAAAGACTATTTGAAATGCACCATTCGTTAAATGAAGCTAAATCACTTTGAAGAAGTTTAATATCATCGGGGGAAGTAATAGATTTGTAAATTTTTGCATCGTCGGCAAATAATAAAATGTTGGAGTGTGAAATGGATGATACAGCATCATTTATAAATAAATTAAAAAGGAGAGGGGAAAGGTGATCGCCTTGAGGGACACCAGAAATTACGTTTATAGGTGTCGATATAAAGTTTTTATATTTGACAAATTGGATTCTTTGACTTAGGAATGAATTAAACCATGATAATAGGGGATTGGCAAAGCCGATTTCCTGTAGTTTACTGATTAATAAAGGGTGGTTTACTCTATCAAAGGCTTTTTCAAAATCTGTATAAACAACATCTGTTTGTTGATTATTAGAAAAAGATTTAATTATATGATGTTTAATAGTTATTAAATTGGTAAGACATGATTTTTTATTGCGAAATCCATGTTGTTGTGGTGCTAAAATATGTTTTAATTTAAAAATATTGTTAATTTCATACACTAAGAAATGATTCTTACAAATTTTACAACTACTGTAGAATGAATATGGAAACTTTTGAGTCTAGTTGAAGACAAAATATAAAAGTTAAATACCAATTACAAGAGTAGTTGAGAAATTTATGAATTTATTAGTTCACTTTCAATAACAAAAAGTATTATAACATACACCATTATTTCAAAGTATAGATAAAGTTGGATGATTACAATAAATTATTTAAAAGAAAATATATTGCAAATAAAGAAGAATTAAATAAAATTATGGAAGAAATTACTGAGAAATATTTTAAAAAACAAGACCAATGAAAATATTAAAAATAATATGGTAGATGTAAATGTTAAAGATCCTGAAAAAGAGAAAACCATATCAACCTTCATTAAATTAAAACAAGATGATATATACCAAAATATATTGGTAATTAATAATAAAAAATAAAAATGGCTTCCATCTATAATCAAAGGCTAAACATAATTTTGAAAACTAAGCACAAAAAGTATCTTTGTTAAAAATATAATTTAAAATGTAATTCTTCTCCTTCATTTCAACCATTAGGAGTCAGTTACTCTCATCCTAAACTTCTACTTGACCCAATCCCTCATATTGTCCTCATATACACCATCTTTCTATTATTTTTAACTATATCCAATCACCTCCTTTTTGGTCTTCTTCTTCCCTTCTTTCCACATACATCTCTTTTCATTATTTTTATTTGGTCACTGTAGGCAGGGTCAATATATTAAACCTTTCTTTTTCTTTGTCTCTTACTATACATATTAATACAATTTACAAAAGTATTTTTGCTGACTATAATCATTTTACATAAAATTCCTAATTTATAACTCAAAACAAATATTTTCATACATTATCTCGTTGATTTTAATATTACCAATATATTTTAAACTTACAGCTTGCTTTGAAAGTAAATATCGTTCAGTAGGTGTATACTGAGCAAATCCTAATGCTGCATTAGTTCTAGGCACAATAGTAACTTTAAGGAGAGCATCAGTTGTTGGCAATAGCCATCCAACTAGAGCATGTCCTGCTTCGTGATAAGCAACAATCTTCTTTTCGTCAGGAGAAATTGCATGAGATCGTTTTTCTGTTCCTCCAACAACACGCTCAACTGCATAATCCAAATCAGCTTCAAGAACTACTTTTTGACTACTCCTGGCAGCATGCAATGCTGCTTCGTTACAAACGTTAGCTATATCAGCACCTAATGAATATGTACAATAATAATTAATAAATTATAAAACAAAAAATAAGTATTGTGTGTATTAATTTAACCACTAAATCCAGGAGTTAAATGGGCCATTTTTCGTGAATAATATTTAGGTTCTTTATCTAGTTTGATTTTTAAATGTTGCTCAAAAATTTCTTTACGTTCTTCTAAAGTAGGAAGATCTATAAGAATGTGGCGGTCAAAACGTCCTGGTCTTAAAAGAGCCTAGAAAATTATTCATCAACAATACACAATTATTATTTAAGTTATTTTCAAATTTATATACATTCAAATTATCGGTAAAGAAAATATTCAAGTATACCTTATCTAATATATCTGCTCTATTTGTTGAAGCTAGCATTAAAACTCCTTCTTTAGATCCAATACCATCCATTTCAACTAACAATTGATTTAATGTTTGTTCTCCTTCATCAGCACCTCCTTCTGGACCCCTTGAAGACCTTTTACGGCCAATAGCATCAATTTCATCAATATAAATTATACATGGAGATCTTTTTCTACCTTCTTTAAATAAGTCCCTGTAATTTTTGTTTCAAATGCAAAAAAAAATAATAATAATAATAAATGTTTATAGTAATTTGTTTTATTAACTAACCGTACTCTAGCAGCTCCTAGTCCTCCAATCATTTCAATAAATTCAGAACCATTCATAGATAAAAAAGGTACATTTGATTCTGTTGCAACAGCTTTAGCTAACATTGTTTTACCACAACCAGGTGGCCCTAAAAGTAATGCTCCTTTAGGAACTTTTGCACCTAAACTCTGATAACGTTCAGGTTTTTTTAAATAGTCAACAAATTCCATGACTTCTTGTTTTGCTTCTTTAAGACCAGCAACATCTTTAAAACGAACTCCTTTACCTTGACCAATCAATGGATCAACTAATGTATATTTTGCTCGTTTTATTTGAGACTAAAATATTTAAAAAAAATTAAAATTATAATAAATTATATCTTATTAATATTAATACAATAATTCAATAATACAAACTTATAAACCTATTTAAAATACCTACAAACATATCTAAGCTGATTGGTGACTTTGCACCTTTTGGACGAGCAAAGTATATCAATGCAAGAATACCAGCAAAAAACAAAAACACAATTAATTCAGGTGCATTGAGGGATCGATCATACACTACAGGTACTCCATGTCCTGGTTTTATACCCAATTTTCCTTCAGCTTCTCTTAATTTTTGTTCAAACCTTTCTAAATCAGCTATATTCATATGATATGTTCTTTGATCAACCTAAAATAAAACACTCATCATTTTAAATGCTTAACTGATGGCTAATTTAAATTGCTTCCTTACTCTACTCAGAATCTAAAGGAACAACTAAATATTATATAAACTATTTAATTTTAAAAAATAAAATATGCTTCCTGTATATTCAGGTTAAAATTTAAGTAAAAATAAAGAAACTATTTATTAATTTTTATTTACTTTTCGTCCTTTAATAATGGCACCTTCATGTAATTTTATTGTTACAATATCTAAATCAGGACGAGCAATTATTTCTTCTACTTCACCTTTAGCTAACATTAAATGTACAAATTCATTCCAAGATATATACCGCATATCCTAAAAATAATGATTACCAAAATTTAAAAACTTACTATGCAATATAAACTATTCACACTTTAAAATACTATGTATTTACCTCAGGATTTGATGTATTGGGTAATAATAGACTTAAAATATATAGCATCATATATCCAGTTAATAAACCAATTGTAACTTTTACCATCATCTCATTTCTTGGATCGTCAGGTTTTTTACCATTATTTGCGTTCCTTTGAGAATGTGTATATCTTAGTAGAACTTTATTTATATTAATTATTTCCTTTTTTATTGTTGTATACTAAAAATTAATAAAAAAATAATAATAAGAAGAAATAATTACTAGAATTACATATTTCATATTATTTTTACATTCCTTTATAAACAAAACAACTAATTAAAAAATTTACCTTTTTAGATGTATCAATCGGTGTTTTTTGCAAACAGTTACTCATAAATCTAACACATTTTAATTCCTGCTGTTTACTAAAATAAATATTGGGTAGTTTGGGTTTATGTATCCGAATATTTGATTTCAAAATAATATTTAACAAACTTAGACCCATTTTAAAGCAAATATTAGTCTTATAATTTTAATTTATAGTTGCATTATTCAGTGTAATAATAATTATACACTTTAAAATTAATAGTCTGATTATAAGTTTGCCAATGATAGAATATCAATTTTTAAACATTTTTTATCTATAGTAGGAAAATTCTGTGATAAAATCATATGATAATCATGATCACAATTTACGGGCGATAAGCTGATAAACAGTTGTCCACACATATTATAAATAATATGCCCTCTATGGCTCTATTGTAAGTTGGAAGTTTATGATAACTGGAATGCTTACCCGCGACCCACCATAAGACTAAAGTAAAAATAGGGCCATCAATAGTTGTCCAAAAATGAAAAGATTCTGTAGATTAATAATAATACGAAAACAAAAATATACTGCCAACCGTTGACAACGAAATTACCAATAACATCTTAAGGTAGATGCTAAAAATATTAGTATTAATTTTAAATTTATTTGACCTCGTTGGTTGGTGGGTGGAAATTCTAGAGAAAGGTTCCATGATTATTAATGTAGACTATAAGAAATTAATTAATACTTGTTTAAAATTAAGTTGTAAATTTCAATGAAAACTTACAAATTCTCGGAAATATATTGTTAATTCAACAAAAATTTCCATTTAAATATTAAAATATATTATACTATAATAATATAACCAAGAAACAATATATCTTAACAGGATGAACCTATTACATACAAATTACAAATTATAATCATTATCCCATAAGTTTATGGTTATAATTTTATTTTATTTTATGTTATTTAGAAGAGCGATTGCCTAATTACAATACAACTTTATTTATGGTTACAGAGTTAATGTTAATTAAAGATTGTGTACCCATAAATACGAATAAAAACACTATTATTTTTAGTATTCAGCTCTTATCATTTTTGGACAACTGTCCCAAACCGACTGCCCCCTGCTAACAATAAAATTTACAACCGGCTTTATGATAACGAAGGTTAAGAATTTAAGATATCCATAGATAAATAAAAACAATGTCGATGAAGATATTGTAGTGGTTTAGTTTGTGAAGATATTTATTTTTTGTATATTGAAGTATTAAAATAATTTGAATAACTATTTTTCAAACAATATTGTACTATTACTATTTAATATTAAAATACACTTTAAAATATAATGAAATTTTTTTCTTGTCTTCGTCATAAAATAAATTTTAATCATAGAATACGAAATGTCCGTTCAAAATGTACGAGAGCGGCTGTATTAAAAATCCCAAATGAACCATTAGTTATTGAAGATTTTAAAATAGCCGATAAGCTTAAAGAAGGCCAAGTAAATATAATAAATAGTTAATTAGTTCAATTTTTAACCAATTAATTATATTTTCAGCTTAGGATTGCTGTAAAGTATTGTGCTGTAAACATGTCCGATGCTTTAATTTGTTCTGGATCATCTGAAATGAAACCAAATTTGCCAATTGTTCCTGGGTTTGAAATTGTTGGTGAAGTGATAGAATCCAAAGCAATGAATTCCTGTGACGAAGAAGAAGATATTACAGTTGGAGATCGAGTATTGGTTTTAAACAAAGAAATTATGGGCGGATTTGCTGAAGAATGCATTGTTCATGAAAAAGTATATAATTTTTATTAAGCAACCATACTTAACACAATTAAATATTTTCTTTTTATTTAGGATGTTTTTGGGATACCTTCAGAGTTATCATATGAAAGTGCTGTTTCTATTGGAGACAGTTATGCAACAGCATTAATAGGATTAGCTCGTCGTGCTAATTTAAAAAAAGATCAAACTGTTTTAGTAACTGCTGCTGCAGGAGGCTTAGGTTTAGCTGCTGTAGATATAGCTGCTAATATGTGTAAAGCTAAGGTAATAAATACTACAGATGCATGCACAATTTAAACTGGGAAGAATGTAATAATGTAGTATGCCATATCATATTCTGAATTAGAGTATGAGCTTCAATGCATTTTAATTTTACTTTTTCATGAACTTGTTTTTTTTTTTCATTTCTAAGAGCGTTTTTGATTTGATGCATTATTTACACTTTTTCATTATGACTGCGCTGCCAATTTTGGACAGTTAAAATATTAGAAATTCATTTTTATAAACTAATTTTATCAACTGAAAGTAAATTAACACTATGATCAATTATTTATTTTTAAAAACTCATAGTGTTATACTAAATATACATGTAATAGTTAAATTAATATAAATTACTTTATTCAGGGTAGGGATTATTTTACTACTGATTAATGTGGATTTACTTATCATTAATTTGAGTATTAACAAATTAATATTCTACTACTTCTTTATTGTGCTATATTTTAAACAGTTTAACTTAATAAAATATAAATAAAATTATTTCTGTATGTATTAAATAATACAATTATAATGCAGTTTAATATTTAAGGTAATTGGAGCTTGCCGACTTGAGAAAAATACATTTATTGTACGAGATAAAGGAGCTTTTATTTCATTTGAAATTAAAAATCCAGAATCTTTATGTAAAAGAGTATTGAAAGAGACTGAAGGTAAAGGAGTAGATGTAGTATTTGATGCTGTTGGCGGAGAAATATTCCCATCGGCATTGGATTGGTATAATATTTTTAAAATAAATTTTATTATTTAAAAATATACATATATAACAAATATATTTTTTATTTCAGTGTTGGTCATGAAGGAAAAGTAGTTGTAGCAGGTTTTAATTCATTACAACTTCCTCAGTTAAATATTAATGAACTACTCCGCCGTCCTTCATTTAGTTTAATTGGCGTATCATTGAATAATTATCGTACACATTCAATAAATATATATAGGTAAATGTTATTTTTAAATCAAATGATTTAAAATATATAATTTATACAATTAAATTAATCAAAAAGTCAATTATTACAATTGCTTTTTGATGTATGGCTTATTAATTCTGCAAATTATTTGGCCAAGTTAAGTGTCTTAGTACATGTAAAGCATTTTAATTTTAATTTTAAGAGTTCTGCCTTTGAGTTTAGTTTTCTGCGTGTAAACAATTTTTCTACTAGAAATCTTGCTCTATTGTTACAAGTGTAGAACCTTTGAAAGTAAATTCTATCTAGTTGATGCATTTTTTAATTTTTCGAAGGGTTTTCAAAATAATTTGGAAAAACCGGAACAAAATTATTTTTAAAACAGTAAATATTCACGTACTACAGAAGCACATTAATAACTTAAACAAATAATATATTAAATAGAACAAAAGTTATTTTAAGTAACAGATTTCTTGGGGCACTTTGTTTATATATTAAAATTTCACACTATAATATTTCTTTAAAATTATTTTCAAAGTATTAATAGAGTAAAAAAAAATTACATTTTTACTAACAAAACAGTTTTTATAACAATAAATTATTAATGATCAACTAAAATTAAATTTTTAATAATGCTATGAAAATAGACTATTTTAAATCAAATATTAATTGTAAGTTTTTCTTTTAAATTTTTTTATAATATTGTCTACTTAATCATTATATGTTTACTAAAAATTGTATTTAAACTTGATAATGTGTGTGTGTATTTAGTTTACACACATATATGCCTTAAATATACAATTTCAATTTCAAGATAAATTATAATGTTTATGCATAATGCAAAATTAAACTGTTAAGGATAATAATTCTCATTAAACTTGTAGACCGGCACAGGAATAAACAAAACTGAAGAGCAATAAATTGATTATCTATTTTTAAATGATAAATTGATAACTTTTCCCTACTCTTCCAGTCTAAACTTTAAATGGTCATGATTTATAAATAGTAAATTTGATATTAGTGTTATACATATCAACATTTCTAAAAACATATTATCTATCCGTGTTCAAAAAGAGGAATTCCTATTTAAAAAATAAAGTAGATACTTATTTAAGGTAAGTACATAAAGTAAAAGTGGGTTTAAAATAAAGCTTAAACGATTCCACAATAATTTTTTTTAAAAAAAGAACAGAAAATATATCCACCAAAAAATTGCTGGTTCATGATAAAAAATTACTGTAGATTAGTACAATTATAAAAATATAAATATAAACTGATTTAAGAACATTCTAAACAAAGAATGTCAAACTATAATATATGTATCATTGGTAGGTTATGTAGAAAGCCGCAAGGTAGCAGAACTAGAAATTAATTAATCATTATTTATAGAAATGTTTTTAATGGAACTAATGCTATTTTTTTTTATTAATTGTATCATAGTATTTTTCTGTCTTTCACATTTTGAAATAAATGTAGACATTATCAATAATTAAATGTTTAGTCTTAAATGGTACGTGACAGATCTATAATACATATAATGGTACGCAAAAACAAGTTTAAAAAACTGTTTTGAAGTAAATAAAATGTTTCCACCTTGATCTACAAGACAAATAAAATATAAAATTGCTTTCAATTTAATTTGGTGATTCCCATTTATGAGTTTTTATTTTTATTGTTTTTTGTTATGATCTACTAAAATGCCATCATGACCAAATTTCTGATGAACAAGTAATCACATATTTTAGGGGAAACTACTTGTACCTAGTAAACTGTTTATTGGTTTTGTCAATAATGACGATTGTGTCTATCAGTGCAATATTATAACATACTCCTCAAAATTATGTTTACAATTTTTTTCCAGGCAATCTGTTAAAGATGTATTAACAATGTGTAAAATGGGAATGATAAGTCCAAATGTATCAGAAACATTAAAACTTGAACAAGTAAATGAAGCTTTAGAGCATTTTTCAACTGACAAAAGTAGTGGCAAAATTATATTAAAAGTTGCTGATTAATTGGTAAGACAATTACATTAATTGTTAATTTGTCTGTTGAAAATAACTTTAATATAATATATTTAATATTTATATAATTAATGTATAACTAACCTAAATAAATAATATTGTTCTTTTTAATATTTTTGGTGTTTACTTCCCTCCATATAGTCTCGTTCAGTTGTATGAGTTACATATATTTTCAGTTGAGGACATTCTTTGTATTCTCCACACTCTATTATCATTTGCGGTGACTGCAATTTACCTAATATCAACTGGACCAATGACAATCTCGGATTGTTTGTGACTGGAGTCTCAACACCTGGTTTCACTATAACTGATTCTTTCTCGTTCCTTAAGTTCTTTCAATGTAATACCATTTATAATTCTTGAATTCTTAAATATAATTTTGCTTTCTCCAGGGATCTTTCTATTAGTAGTGCTACACTTCCCTTAGTGCTTATTGACACTCCCACCATCCTCCTTTAATACTGAATCGCCCTCTCTCTAAATTACCGAAAATATTTGACTCCTTCTCGTACCGTGATTTTAAAAATGCGGATTTTTTTGAAATCAATAAGTTTATTTTGTCCTAATTCTAAACTAATTCTAAATGTCCAACTGTAATTTTTCTCTTAATGACGTTTTTTAGCTCTTCATAAGTTAAAACTTATGTTGTCCAGCTGCCCTGATGGAATCTCAACTCATTTACTTTTCTAATGTCACTTCGATCTATTTTTCCCATTATCCATTTTGTTCAGAAAATGAATTTCCTCTCAGTTTGGAAAATCATGTCTGTGACTCCAGTCT
Organism: Cinara cedri; assembly: GCA_902439185.1. Taxonomy (NCBI): domain Eukaryota; kingdom Metazoa; phylum Arthropoda; class Insecta; order Hemiptera; family Aphididae; genus Cinara; species Cinara cedri. Next base: position 70,807 of record CABPRJ010000505.1, on the reverse strand, counting down.
TTAAATCGGGTGATCTGTTCTCTGTCATTAATTACAGGCCTATCTCTATATCATCTCACATTGCCAACATTTTTGAATCTTTTGTCATTAATCAAATAGGTCCAAGTCTGAACCGTATTCTTATTCCGCAGCAACATGGATTCCGTAAAGGAAAGAGTACGATTACCAGTAGTGTGTTGTTTTCTTCATTTATTTTAGACGACTTTGAAGATAATGACCAGGTAAATGTCATTTTAACTGATTTTTCTAAAGAATTTGACACTGTTCCCCACAATATACTTTCCAATTAGCTTGACCGTATTGGGACTGGTGATCCACTATTATCATTATTCATTTCTTCCTCTCTGACCGGAAACAATTTGTCAAACTTAACAGTATTTTGTCTAACTTGGTCAATGTAACATCTGGTATAACACAAGGAAGTCATCTAAGTCCTCTTTTATTTTTCCTCTTTGTTAACTCTATCTCTAGTCACTTTAATAAAGCTCAATTCCTACTATATGCCTATGATATAAAAATATTCTATAAAATCAAAACTTTACTTGATGCTCCCGACCTTCTCTCTAGTTTATCTTTTAAAGTTCCCTCATATTATACCAGGAACTAAACTCCTTTTTATATTCCAGCTCACTCAACTTCGTATAAGTCTAATCATCCGTTGCATAGGATGCTTAGGCTGGCGAACCTGGATTGACATTTGTCTAACCTAACCCTATAATATTTTACTCTTATACTATTAACTATTGTTATAATCTCTTATATTTATTATTGTTTCACTATTTGTTAATCAATTATTTAAGTTTTTGTTTTTGTAATTGCCACACGTCGTTTATATTCTAATAAATAATTTAAATAAATATTATTCTATATTAAATTATCTAAACAACATTAGCATAGCATTGATACAACACATTTTCATATTTAAGTTTTAGGAGAGAGTGAATGGGAATTATTGGAATGTTTATTGATCCTTCTAAGATACCAATATGACCTATAACCTGCCAAAGAAGGAAGTGAAAGTGAACAATGACATGTTAATATTTTCTTGTTTTTATTTTCAAATTAATTTCATATTTTTTTTTTCTACACAATATGAAAAAGATGATTTAAACATGTATTCAAAATCACTTATTCATTATAAGTTAAAAGTATTAAAAATTAATAGGTATGTAGATAGGTACTATATATTATTAAATTTATGATTTAAACTGGAAGAATACCTATACTTAATAAATATTTGTTATTCATCTAGATTTATTCTCCTTGAATAAAGTCTTCCTCATACAAATTTTTCGTTTAGGAATAAGTAGTTATATTAGGGGTGAGCAATGAGTATCAGCATATTAGCCTATATCAAATGGCGGAAAATCAGTTATTGGTTTTTTTAAACCGATATCAGACCCAATATTTATTGAAAAAAATGGTGCTCAATTTAATAAATTAACTACATATAGTATATATATTTAAATTATATTAGTAAAAATCAAATATCGGATTTTTTAAAGATATGATAGAGTCTATGAGTGTTAAATAATTTTAGAGCCCTCAAAATTTGGTATTTTAGTTACTTATGCCAATGGTACATGTTATAATATTTAAGATATGTTTATTGGTCAGGTGTATTGACAGTAGCGTGGCCAGGGGGTTTAAGATTGTAAACCTCTCTTATTATTTTTTTTTGCTAATTATAAATTAAGCTAAGGTTGTAAAACTCCCTCCTCCCATTGGTTAATATTGGTAAGACAGGTCTTGTTTTTTCTTCTGAAAATATATAATTATCGTTATAAACATTATAACAGGAAGTCATCGATGCTTCTCATACAATGTAAAAATAGAGCAGATTCTTTCTACAAATTTTTACAATCGATAATCGACCCTTTATTTTCTGTTATTTGGTAAAATGTATGATTTTTGAATATAATACAATAAACAACAACGATATTGATATGTAACTGAACGAGTAGGTACACGACAATATATAATTATAATTTTATGTATAATGTATAAATAATCAATTTTGTTTAAATATTATAATAATTAATAACTAATAACATACACATCACAGCCATACAAGTAATTATGATCTATGCATTATGCTCCACACTCATCATAATATTAGCATGAGACATGGCTGTTAAAGTACGTCTAGACAGACATATTTACATTTATGGCGCTCAGGGGCACTTTTACCGCCCACTTACAACACTATTTTTGGTAATTGCCAAAAAAAAAAACGGTGAGTGGGCCATTGTTGTAGGTGTAAAGTTGGGAAGGTAAATGGGAAATTTAATGTATACCTCCAGTACGCAGTGGTTAATCATTACTAACAAAAAACGATTCTGAGTGAAGTCAGTGACGTATCCAGACCTAAACCATGAAGGGGGCGAAATAATTAAATGTATTATTAATTATTGATCAGAAAAAAAAGGACATACTTCGCATGATGGGTGGACCACTGTTGTAGATGAGTAGAGAGAAATTTAATGTATACCTGTAAGGAAAAATAAAAAAAATAAAAAACGATTCTGAGCAAAAATCGGTTAATAGTTTTACTCTTTCAAAAATATATATGTCATATTATAGTAAAATATATATTATAGTGAAACAATTTGTATGAACCAGTAACTAGATTTGTTCCACATATTTTTTTACTAAAACAATTTTTGTCAAAATTTGATATCAAAATGATATAAAAATAGAACATCCTAGGATAATGGGGTCGGTTAACCTAACCTAACACAACGATAGTCCATTGCTAACGAAAGAACGATTCTGACCGCAGTTCAGTTGATAGTGATGCTTTGTCAACAATATATGTATGTCATATTATGGTAAAATAATTAAATAGACATTATATATTATCTGTAATAATATTTGTTTAATATTGTATCGATTTTCTCGGTTTTTCACATTTCCTGGAAAAAGAGCTATCATTGTAAATCGAACAAAAATTGCTGGTAGAAAAGTTGTCTATAGAAAAAAAAAATTAAATATTTTACTAATGTATTTTGTACATTTTCCCGTTTTTTCTCTGTTTTTCACGATTTTTTTTCATTTATTGGGAAAATCAAAAAATGACCTCCCAAGTTACCATGGAGATAAAATTTTCTTTCAGAAAATAAGCCACACTTGATACATCGGAGCAAGATTTTTGGTAGTTTATACAACAAATCGAGGGGTATTTTGCGATTAAAATAGCCCAAGCGAGCGATGGCTTGGGTCTCTAGGTATACTCAAAATGCATTTGTTTTTTTCCTTGTTTAAGTAAAAGTCAAAAATGCAAAAAAAATATATTCGAAACACGGATTCGACCTCACGAACCCTAGGATGAAAATAAGTATGTATTCATCTACGATAATCATACTTTAATAAAGATAATATTTAGTTATTTAACATAATATAATATACACATAATATTAGAACTTCAAAAAGCTATAACTTATATTGGTCTTTTGTAAACGTGGTAAAATCTTCAAATCATTCTAAATATTTTTTAAGGCATTTATAGTTGTTTGATATTTTCGTGTTTTTATATTCATTTTTATTTGGTAGGTTGAATTATTAACACGCCACACAAATGATACTCCACTATTCTTCTAAAAGTGGAATATTTCGTCAACGGATTGACGGAAATCAAAAATGTCAACACTCACATTTATTTTAACTGATAATCCATCTATTTATGGACTTTTTAAATATAGGTTGCTATTTGAAAATCAAAAGTAGGTAGTTGTTTTACCCCCAAAATTAAGGGTGACAAACAATAATATAAATATAAAATTGTAGAGCAGCTTTTTTCTTAAATATCCTAAAAAATAAATTCTGGAAAAAGTTAATATTTTCTGAGATAATGAGTGTATTGTACCTATTGAAATGGATTACCCGGTATGTATCCTACCTCCCCAACTTCCCACTTACAACATTGGCTGCCCCCATCCTCAGCACTTTTAGTTTCTGAGCAGAGTGAGGAAATTTATTGGTTTTACAATGATGTTGGTTTTTTTATTTTTATCTGAACAACTCTTCTACCTGCAATTTTGCTTAGATTTACAATGATAATACTTTTGCTCATAGGAAATCTGACTTGTAAGGCACTTGAGGGAGCTTATTTTTTGATTTCCCAAAAAATGGGGAAACCCGAGAAAAAAACGTGGGGAAAACGATAAAATAGGTATAATATTAAATAAATATTATTAAAGAAAATGTTTAATGCATATGTTATTATTTTACCATAATATGACATATTGTTGATGGAACAATACTATCAACCTAACTCCGTTCAGAATAGTATTTTTTCGTTAGCAATTGGTTCGTACAGATAAATATTAAATTCCCGTCTATATCCTATACCTTTCAAATTTCTCACCTGTTATAGTGGCTGCACCCGTCTTTACTATCGTGGGACATTTTTTTTCTTTATTTTACTCGCAGGGATAAGAACTACAAATATTAGTTTGTATATTAATTTTGTATGTGTTAGTGAAACATTTTAAAAAAAAACTTTTTATTTTATTATTTTCAAAAAAATTGAAGATAGCCATTTTATAGAGTACATGTATAATTCTTCTAAAAATGTTGACGTACCAATATTTTATTTTCATTCAATTTGTGAATTTTAATTTTTTTTTTTTAAGTTCCAAGAAAAAAAGTTTACAGTAAACTAGCCATAAAAATAATAATCAATTATCAAATGCGATTACAGCCTGCTGCATAATCATAATATTATGAAAAAAAAAAACAGAATTTGATTATCTTAATTATCTCCGGAGATATTGCAATGTATACTCATATGTTTGTGTATATAATGTTAGATTGGTACTTAATATATGATTTTCGGTGAATTATCCATTTGAGCGCACCACTTAGATGAATCCAAGGGAGGGGTAATGGGGTGATAACCCTCCCTTGAGAATAGTTTAATAATAACAAACAATAAATAAACTATCATATGAACTAATACGAATGAATAAAACCTTTATCAACCATAAGAGGATTATTCCCAATAGAATCTGAGAATAAATTGGACTAAATAATATTAGTATAGGCATTGCTCTAATATGAATTAAAACTAAATTTGGTTTTAGATAAATATTAATTACCTCCTTCCCTCGAGAGCACGTCACTTAGTTGCATTATACTTGCAAGTTTGAATCGATAGCAGTGGAGATCTGTTGTCACAATACGTCATCACTACTGTAATCGTTTATTATTTAAACATTTTATATATACTACTTTACAAAAATTCTATTTTGCCAGATATTATCTGCGGGTTAAACTTACATAAAATAAAATACTGTTTAATGATACACGCGTTTAGAGGGATGTACAGATACAGTATGACACCGCTACATCCGCTTTAAAGATAACTTAACCTAACAACATAATTTATAATGGCGTAGCCAAAATTTGTCAATTGGGAGGGTTTATGACCTTCTTAACCTTACTTTTAGCTGAAAAAAATGCAATGCTAATGTAAATGTTATAACATCCCATCCGGGCACCCTAACTACGCCACTAGTACAGCCTATCTCGTCAGTGCTCCACTGCGGACAACGTTATAGCAATTGGTCGGTTATGTACTACATAAACGCCGTTAAAAAATCAAGTATCCGTTGGCGGGACGAATAAGCCAACAGCTAATGTACGTTACACAAACGTCGCGATATTTTTGTTTAATGACTCGTTTGTTTTTCAAAAAGTAGTTTTATTGTGCTCGCGGCAATAATATTATATGCATCCACCTACTTAATATTGTATTATATCATTAGGGCCGGCTGCAGTGGTCGCGTAACGTGTGTGTATGAACTACGAAGCGTACCGGAGCGGAAAGACGTTTTGCTGCTGGACAGTCACCATTGTTTACTCGTAATAATAATAGCGCACGCAGCGCGACCGCTCTCCATTTAATTACAAAATTTTTAATTTATTACGGGCGCGCAGACGCAATATTGTTATTATTACTGTCGCCGACGCTGCCGCCTGTGGCATCATCGTACTATAATAATCATATAAAACATTTTATCATATCGGTACTCGGATCGGTTGTCGAAGGATACATTGTACTATTTATACATAATATAGAATATATGATTGGTAGACACTCGTAATGATGTCAAATATGAATATAATATAATATATAGCGTCGTATTAAAATACGAGGATATCCAGTGGCATGCCCGGGTCTTTTCAATGAAAACGGGTCGAGAAAAGGGGGGGGGAGGAAATCTAAATGTAGGAAATACAAATTATACATAAATGTTGTGTTTATAATATAACGCTGAATAATTTATAATATAATGATTGATCGTGTCCATCGTAAGTTTCTCGCTTTAGTCGTCTCCTGTTTCAATATTCTTCACTCTCCTCACGATTACTCCCCCATCATCCTGGAATTACGCCTATCTAGCCAATCTAGCCTATCTGATTGCAGACACTTTTTTAACCTCCTTTTCCTATCTAACCCCATTTCCGGTAAGACCGGAAGTTAACCTTCTTTGTTATTTCAGGTTTCTTTTAAGATTCCTCTTCGTTATACTCGCTCCTCACCACCTTTCTTCATCCCCTTGTCGTTTACTAATTACTCCTTTAACTCTTCTATTCCTCGCCTCATGCGCGCCGCCGACGCGGACTCTTCTTTTTTGTAAATAACTAATTGTATTTCTTATTCACTTGTTTTTTGGGCTTGCCCGTTTACATAAATATAATAAATAAATAAATATTTTTTTTATTTTAACACGGTCAATGCGAATGGTAGTTTGAAGTTCACTTAACTCTACCTACAGGACATTCTAGGAAATGTATCGTAATTGTTGTATATATTTTAATTTTATATATGTGTCCGGAGACCGACCTTATTGCTCAGAATTTTGTAAAAAGTTGATTTTATTATACGATGTTGGTTTTTTTTTTTTTTTTTGATATGTTATCATTTATTATAATACAAAATTGCTACCAACAACTAAAATTATTTGATGGCAATATACATATAGTGATTATTCATGACTGAAATTTCAACAACACGCTATTTTCAAATAATATTTCGAATCCAGTTCGTTTTTAAATTGGAGTTCAAATAATTTTCATTATTTTTGATAAAAAATTATTTTTTATCGGATAAAATTGTTTGTATAGTGTGTATAAGTCAGATTTATCAAACTAGCAAATAATACACATTTGTCAAATACGTATACCGTTTAGATTTAGCAATCAGTTTTCAATAATAGGTACTCAATAAGTATAAAAATATTTTTTTTCATCCGTGTATAATGAAATAAATCTTAAAATCAATAAAACAATTTAAATTTTCGTATTTTATAATAAGAACCACCTGGTGGGCAACATTCAAGTGTGGTTCCTTCAATAAAAATTTCCCAAAAAAGAGACAAGGACCAATATAGATTTCCTATTATATCTGAAAACCCTTGAATACCGACTTGTGAGAAAACTCAGTAGCCTTATTTAGAGGTTAAAAATTGAGCAACCAAACAATTTATAAAAAATCATTGCTCGTAGATGTATTGTTTTATAATTATTAAATAACTAAAATGTATCCAATACCTAATGTAGGTACTTTTAGCCTACATTTCCATAGGGCAGGGCTTACTAATCATTTTTGCAATCATCGATTTGGAAATTATTAGTTGATGGGGTCGCTTTATTTATTAATATTATTTCATTATTTTGTAGTATAATATGTTCAAAGGGGGGATAATTACCCCATCACCCCGCTTCCCTTGGATTCACCCCTATACACGTTTAGAATATACACAGCATATTACTTTAATATATGCACAGCGCGTCATCGTCTCAAAAACGACCGTAACCCATCTGACATATAAAGGGTTGACCCATTGATGTAACGAAGGGGAGGGGAGTGTAATATAGTCTCATCTCGTCGTTATGTACCTACCGGAGATGCAAGAGATCGAACGGGGGGAGGAGCTGCCTGTGGAACGCTGCAGTGTGACCGCGACCGCAAGAGTACAACCTTCACAATACCTACTCAACTGGAGCGTGAATCGTACGGGCTTATAACGATATTGTTGCTACAGCGAATTGCTGTTTGGCGCGTACGTATATCTTATAGTTGAACAACTAGCTGGCAATCGTCATTTCGTGCGATTCGAATAGTGTGTATTTTCCGATACACTTCCCAAAAGCTCGCTGTATCACGGATATACGACGATGGTAGGAGCGGTAGACTATTGCATAATAGTCATAAATAATATCGTTACGCCGGGGTTGCTGGGCGTGGTCACACTGTCGAAGTTTACGGATGGTCGCCCGCCGCCGCCGTTGTGGCGCGCAGGGATCGCTGCTCGCCGCAGCCGCTGATGCCCTTGTGACTCATTGCAGCCGCGGTGACGCGCGTGATGTGTGACCGGTTGGCCGCTCTGGACGGGCTCGTACCGCCCGCCGCGGTGGCCCGGTCGACGCCGTCATCTCCGAACGCGTATCGGATCGTTGTCCAACAGCAGCAGTTGGAAAAGACCTCGTCCGTACCGGACTTACAGAAAAGACATCACGGCGGCGATGAACGTACCCCGGGTAAAAGATCGGCGGCAATTGATCAGCGCGCCGCTCCAGTGTCAGCATGTAGCGATTCCAAATCGGACGGGTGTCTGACTGAAACCGGTCGGGCACCCGTCACCAGTATGAGTGGCACTTTTCTCATACCTACCAAGGTAAGCTAAACTTTCGATATTGATACTTATACCCTTTTGTGTAGTGATTATACTGTTCATTCAGTCATAAATTACATAATTTTATGTTTACTGTCGTAAGATACATAATGTATATATATAATGTTTATTCTAATTACAGATGTACATCATTTTAGGGGTAAAACATAATAAGATAAATGTTGTACATTTTATTTTTTTATATATACAATAAATTATAACACTTATATTTATAGTTGATCGTTTCAAAAATTATAATATCTTTGGTCCCAAGGTTTTCAATACAAGTAAATTGCATTTTTACAAATACATAAACTACCTACTACATTCGTTCATGCACTTATTTGGAAAATACTTAGGTAGATTCGGTTTTTATAATGTTTGGTCAAAAAAATAAAGTGAACAAAATTACACAAGACAAAATTATATATGAAAAAAAAAGCCAAAAATTGACTTAAGCCCTTCTTTCTTGGGTCTATTGGTGTATTCCATTCCACTGTATTTATTGATAAAATAGGTAAGTATGTTTTAATATTTGAGTAAAATGTATTCCAGTACTATAATATATTACGTATAATATCTCTAAACGTTTATAATATTATGTGCATAATCACGCACTAGCATAGCCAGGAGGGTGCTAAATGAGCAAACGCTTCCCTTATATTAGTCATTACGTAGGTGTAGTCCTTGACCATTTTTGTTAATTAGATTTTTGCGAGTCATAGGTTTGAACATTTTTTATGCTTTTATTTGAGGGGCACGATATATTAATTTATTAACCACTTTCTAATGTAGAATAATATTGTGGAAATCATATGCCACCGATATAATCTATGTATTATTAAACTGTATAGTGTAATTATATGTATTGTGAATATACATGTATTAATTATTATTTATTATATACATATTTAATTTAAAAAAAATAACATACAGGACCTAAATACTTATATTATAGTTAGTGAAATATGTTCATTATGATTATTATTATTGTATATGTATATGTACCTAAATAATTCGCATTTAATATTTCTAATGTTTGTGTTTATCGGAAGATAAATAATCGAACAATTTTTTTCTGCTTACACATTTTATAAATATCTATAAACAATAAACATTTTTGTATTAAATATTATTATAATATTATTCATTATGCATAGTTTGATTCAACCATTACATTGGGAACAAATATAGTGTTATAGAATAGGTAAACTATATTATAAGTAGGTATACAGAAGATTTATTTTATTGATAATCATGATAATCATGAAAATTATGATAATTGGATAATAAATAATAATTTCTAATTCAAATTATATTTATTTATAATTTAAAGCTTATATACATATTATGTATATTGAACAGATTTTGTAAATTAATGTAAACTTAACCTAATTTAGGTTAGTATGTAGGGACGTAGAAACGTAGGTATGGAATATTGAAACGATCTTGAGGTGGACCTTAGATGTGAGATAAATATATAAAAGTTTGAAGTATATTATATGATCAAACGCTTTAGTGTAATCTGTATACAATAATTTCTTATGGACCATTACCTACGCCAATAAATCCCTCGCTCCACTCCGAATCTAAAAAAAAATAGGTAGGAGGAAGTTTAGAAGGCAAATATACATACATTTTTTAGTTTATTTATATATCTGTGGGCACAATAAATAATTATTGACAAAATATAATATCGCTTATGTATATTATGAAATCTCGTTTGTACGATTTTCGTCAAAATTTGATTTTAAAACGCTTATTAAAAACTACTACATTTCTCTAACTTTTTTTTTTTTTAACACTAAGTACAACTTACAATGAATCTCGTATTAAATTTTAAAACATTTCTATTTGGTCAAACAATTTAATCCACATAGAACTAAATGAAAACTAAAAAAACTCGAAAATTTCGAATGGCTTTAAATAGCCCAATCATCTGAATAATTTGAAAATGTTTCAAAATCACGTCTAGAAAAGGCTAATATAGGTAGTCTATAAGCATTTCTGGTTTCACAATTATTCGTCACCAAATTATAATAGTAAAACGAAATGAAAAATAATGAAATGGTAAACGCAGGAAACTTTTCCGTTTTATCTATGTTTTTTCCGGGTTTTTTTAAAGTGATTAAAAAAACTGCATGGGAAATCAAAAAATGATCCACACAATATTCACTAACCAAATCAAAATTGTTTAAAAAAACCGCTCTTTTGGTTTTTTGATTGGAGCAAAGTTTCTGGTAGAAAAGTTGTTGCATACCCAAAAAAAAGTAGTGTACATCATAGTAAAATTAATATATTTTTTGTTCTTATTTGAAACTTATATATAGTTTCAATACTATTCCCTTTATATCTACCTATACGTGAATAATTTTTATGTTACAACTTTTATCATTGAACTGGGCTGAACTTTAAATTCAATTATAAATAACTATAAATGAAAGCTAAAACGAAACCCTTTGACTGCTAGGATTATTATTATATGTGATTAGATTAACTACTATAACCTAAAAGTTTGAGTGAATAAGTAAATAAATATCATAATCATATTATTTTATTTAATAATGGAATAAATATATGTACGTATTTAAATAAGTAATTTTTATAAAAATTATATTAGAAATGTATGTTTCATTCAGTTATCGTACGAATAGAGTCATAGTCAGGGGCTGATTCAGGATAAGATAAAGGTGGGATTGTTTTTTGAAATGTATGTCTGTAAACGTCTTTTTGACCAGTGATTTATTACATCAACTTAGAGGATCTATACTAATAGATTTACAAAAAAAAAAATCTCAATTTGAATCTAAAATTAGAATTTCGGAATTTGAGGTTCGAAAACCGAAATTCAGAATTTTGAATTTTCCGTTAATCCTGATTTTTAATATAACAATAATTTTTGGTACAGGTCCTATAGCGTTGAAATTTCGGAGGTGGAAAATTGTTTTATCTTTTTTTACACAATCACAAAAACTAAAATTTAATTGATAAATCTAATTTTACTGATTTTTTAAGTAGACAAATTATTTTTATTACATATTTTAATATAGGTATATAATTTAGTACTACAAGTTAATCGATCGCGTTCATTTGCTCAAAAATTGAACAGCTATATACATATATACATATACACATGTACGCAATACGGGCGTACAGCCAATAACAAAAGCGCAGTCGTTCAATGTGGGTTCGATTGGTTTTACTGTGGATTAAAACATAGTGATATAGTATAATACTATGGGTGCTGAAAAACTCAATAGTTAGGCAATATTAAAAATCGAAGTGGATTTGTGGTCGAATTGTGATGATTTAATTCAACTGAAAAAATATATAATTTTAAGTACAATTATTTCGTAAATCGCAAAACAAGATATTAAGTACAATTTAATTTTAATTTTTAATGTATCTTTTTTTCTATAGAAGATAATAAATATAACAGATTGTATATTCTGAAATTATATTTTATAAATAATTTTAGGAGGGATGAGATGGAAAAGGCAGCGAATTGGTTTGTCCCTTGAAGTTAAGAAAATCTTAATACGCCACTGAGGGAGGGGTGAAGACAATTGCTTCATTAATACTTATTTAGCATACAGCCATGTAGAGTATTATTGAGTATGAAGTATGACTTCAGAGCATAATATTATGTTCATCGATTTATATTATTATAACTTATAATGGCCAGAATATTAGTTACCTTATAAGGCTATGACTATTACTGTCCAGCGTGACATATTATAGTAAACAAAACTATTCACATAGAAAAAAATACTAAGCAAAGAATTACTTTAAAAAAAAAAATAAAAACTACTAAATGTTTTTTTAACCTTCGTTTGTAATTTTTTTAGATTACATATAAAATAAGAAATGTATTGGTTTTACAATAATGTTTATTTTTGTCTGTGAACAACTTTTCTACTAGAAATATTAATACGATATTTGAGTATTTGAAAAAGACTATTGATTACAATATTTTAATGTCAATAATTGCTTAAGTTTTCTGTTTTGTGAGTCACGTGTACTATGATTGAAAAAGGTTAGGTTTGATTTAAGAAAATTCTTTAAAATTCTAAGGTTATTTTAAAAATTAAGAATAAAAAAATCAGTATAAATACTATCAAAATGGTTATAATATATACTAAAAGTTTGTATGTAAGTTGAAAATGAGTCTAAAAAAATATTTATCACCTCCTAAAAATTTTGGATATTATAAAAAAAAAATACATCAATAACGATGAATTCTAAATTTATACAAATTATTCCAAGAAGACATCTACACAGATAGCTATACTATACCTATTATTTTTGCAATATTATGTGAAAGATCATGAAAACAATAAAGTTTGGAAAAATTGACTTAAAATATTTATGGGATAAAATCCTTTTTCTAATTTTTCTACGCAGTGCCGTAAACAGGTTTTTATCAGGTGACAGTTTTTTATGCTTTAACAATATAGGTAGTACCATCACTACTGACAATGTTATAACAACCATAGGTTAGGTTAGGCAAGATAAAGCAATATCCCCGAATAGCTAATCCTCCGGTTCGATGCAGTCTATTGAAAAAAAGAAGTGTATAGCACGACTCCGAAGACTAAACTTAAAGGGCCCTCTCTCTGTTATTCCATTTCCTCCGTTATTCAATTTAACCACCGATTGTACAGCGGGTGCCGGATTATCACGGCATCATTGTATCTAATATGGCATCAAATTGTATTTTCAGTACATTTAAAATAATTATTGTCGTCCGACATTTCGGGTGGGGGGGGGGTTAAGCCTGAAAGTTTAAATTAATAGAATCAAGTTCCTAACAATTTTGCTGTAATTATCATATTTAGTTGTTTTTTTACAAAGCCAATAAATGTTTTGTATTAATGTATTGATTGAAGACTTGCAAATATAATATTAATGGAAAACGTATTAAAATCTACGTGATGTATACCTATGGTAGGCGTAAATCTCGTAAATACGTATTATGCGATTAAGTATATAAGTGCGCAATATTATAAAAATAAACACAGCGATATAATAAACTATTATGACGTATTTTATTAATCGTTGGTAGGAAAAAAAACGTGTCAAAATCACATCCGTTGTGAGTTCAGGTTTTTTTTTTTTGTTCTATAATATTATAATGGAATAACTGCGCCGCAGTCGTTTATTTGTATTTCGTGGCGTGCGTACGTATATTCTATGGAAAAAAAAAAAAATCTCGACGCAATAATATCGTCTCGGCCGCGTCTGTTGTACTGCGTGGGAATTCGGTGAAAATAAAAGGGATGACACAGATAACGCGCTCCAATATTATTGTAAAGCCTGTAGTTACACTACAGGCAGTCGTGAGGGGGGACGGGAAGGGGCGGTTATTTCCTGGCCGTCCCTTTCAAGGTCGCCCACGCCGGCCGTCGCAGGTCTCCCACTGCCCGCAAACCGTGCTGCAGCTGAACAGAATTACAGTTTCTCGCAAACGGTCGGCAGATGGCACAGTGATCGTTCATGTTCCGAGCGTGCGGCACGTTGTTTGCGTTTCCAGCATTCTGCTGCTTGACACTTCGATAATCATCGTTTCCCGCGTCGTAGTCGTGCTTTACCGTTTTGTTTCGCGCTACACGAGTTTTTCACATCGACCGCGTAACACGTTAAATTCCGCGATCGTGTTTTCCGCCTGGAAATAAATTTGTCTTTTCGACATTTCCGCACGCCGCGTCCCATCACCTGCCCCTCGCCGATTCGGTAGCCCCGTTCGTCCGAACCACCGAACTTGCGACTCTTATTATTATACCCGTAACACCGAAATCAACAGTGGATTTACCCTAACCGCCTGCGCCACTACCGACTACCGTAGTCTTCTCCGCCACCGTGATTTTTATTTTCACGGACAAGTGCATAAACCGGTTTTTACTCGCGTGCACATTGTACACTGTAAAATAATATACAATACCATAAAATTCCTCGACACTGCCTCGCTGCAATCGGACAGGTGTAAATACACTATTTGTGAGTATATCCTATATGTTATACATACCTATAATACCTACCCAATATACAATATTATTTATGTACACCTACCATAATCGTAGAATAAGTACCGCGGATTATAGGACGCAAATATATTAATCAATTATCAACGATACCGCTTTTGAAGTCGCGATCATGTCGACGGTATACCTACGTACATAATAAACGGCGTGAACGTGCGTGTAATGCCTACTTCTTAAAAGTGAGTCTACGCCACCATAATAATATTACAGTCGGAACCTGAGCGTCTATAGGGAAAAAAAAACCGTAATTGGTGTCTACACTTACCTACCGGCAATTAATCGAACAAAGAAGAAATACCTGCCTAACAATCATATATTACAGAAGTTAAAAATAGGAAGGCACGTTGTTTTTAATCGGAAATTCTTGGAATTCCCCCGTATTATTTATTTGAAATGATTCATTTTCACAAACGCGTGCCCGGGATATAATTGACGTCATATTATTTATTGTTATTATTAAATTATACATTTTTGAGCTCTTTGTGTAAAAAAAGTAACCATTTATTTTTAATTTTAACTGTCTGTAAATAATAATTTTTACGACGAAAAAACGTACTAAAATCGACGTCAATAATATTATTATTATGGTATTTTGTAAATCGTCGATTTTCGAGCGGTTGGCTTGGCCGTTAAACGTGCAGTACGAAAATTATAATATTATCTTCCTCGGTAATATTACAGTTATTTGTTGCATTTATAATATTATTTTATTAGATGCTAAACGAAACGTGAAACATATTGGTTTTATTCTGGGTTTTACTATGTGTGTTATTAATTGTTGTGTATGTAAACAATTTTTTCTACCAGAAATCTTGCTCCGACTAAATATTTTACAGGAACCTTCTTGTAGCGTTTTCGATCTAGTCGGTGCGTAGGGATCACGAATTAAAATATCTTAATTCGTGGTTGGGAGGTCCATTTTTTTTTGATTTCCCGTGTTCTCTTGGTAAATAGTCATAACTGGCGATTTTTTGTGTAATTTTTGTCGATTTATGGGTTACCTTGACAACGAGGAAAAATAAAAATACTCTGTTCAGAATCGTTTTTCGTTAGCAACGGTTCATCGTTGCGTACAGATATAAATTAAATTACTCTACACATCCCTCCCTTGCGATTTCCCTCTTAAAACAGCGTCACACCCAACAGCAGTGCACAAAACGGCCTTTATTGTTTTTTTTATTATTACATTTCAAATTCGTTTATTAACTGTGCACCATCAACCTTTTCGTTTTCGCGACCTTTTTAGACATTCGGCGCAACTTTTCACATCGTAAAATTATTACCGACACACGTTTCGGCTATGCCCTTTACCGCACGACTTTTATAATATTATAAGTACATAATAGGTGTAAGCACCTGCTTCTATTATTTTGCGATAACCTTTTTTACAATTTTAATTAGCCGATAATAGTTATTTTTCCGCCTCGATACCCATTATCGGCACCTCCATAAATTCTATTCTATTTTCTAATAAAAAAAAATGACTGCGATATTGTCGCATCGACTATTTGGGTTGACTCTCTGTCTCATCGTAATCTGTATTTTTCTTTTTATAAACAACAATTAGTTAAAATGTACAAACAACAGAAGCTCGCTTGCCTACTGTTCATAAGTGACATTATTTACTCAACACGTAGAAAATAAAGTATGTGTGGGTCGTGGGTGTGACTTCGATAGTATGCGCGGCAACCTTGAAAAATCTTTAAAATTGCGTCACGATAATTATGGGAATTATTTCAAACCGTATATTTACTTTTTTCGGTGTTCATTACCGTAGAGTAATTAACCTAAAAGTATATTACCTATTTGTTTTTACTCTCGGGCTCATCGACCAGTATTAGTCGATTTCATATTATTCTCTTATAGTTAATAGTTGTTAAATGTTTAGAGAATTGCAAACGATAACGAGCAACTATCGATTAATAATTTCATTAAACATAATATAATAACATCAACTTTAAACTTCGACTGTATAATTGATATTATATAGTTGTGTGCGTTTATAAACAAGTCCCAATAATGGTAAGTTATTTTTTTTTTTAATTTCCCACAATCAACAATCTGTATAATTGTGTACATACTTATATACTTAAGAACATGATTTGTTCGCAATTAGATTGGTTTATTTACTGTGATATTTACATATTAAAATATAAATAACGTAAAAATAAAATACATGGCAGTACTTCACAAAGTCACGAAGTTTAACCTAACCCTATGGCTAGTACGTTCTATTACTTTTATTAGTCGATCGAATCCCTTCTATCCCACACGCAAAAGTATAACATATAAAATATAATACCCGTGTAACATTTTCTGGGAATAAATCGATTTAATAAATAAAAATAACAATAACGATGAATCCATAACTTTTTTTTATCGGCCAAACCGACCAACTTGGCACGTGTGTTTAACTCGGGGTAAAAGTTATCCTATAATTTTACAGCTGTATCAGTTTTTTATCAAGAAATTATTTTAAAAAGTGAGACTGTTATTAGATACCTTACGTTATTAACGTAGCGATACGTTATTCATTAATAAGAATGTAATTTTTGATTACCTATGTTAATTTTAAAATACATTTTGTATATTCCATGGGTGTCTATTATTTTTTTGAAATATTTAATATTCCTCCTCCCCAAGTTGGTTTAAATACTTGATCTTGATCGTTTGGGTTTTTCATAAAATAAATTCCATGTTGTCGACATTCGGTGTAACTCGGGGCAAGGAGAAATATAGGTTAAGAAAAACCATACAAGAAATAATTGCCTAACTACACAATAAAACAATCGTTAAATAAAAATAATGGTTTTTTTGAAAATAGCTGTTATAGGTATTTACCTTGTTTTAAGTAAATCACAATATAGGTAATTTTAAAACTGTTACAAGTTGGTCGGTATCTAAGTACAAGTGTATAAGTGTAGGATATGTATATTATTTTGTGCAATATTAAATAAAAAAAATTATTTCCAAACGTTTACATTTACTCTAGAATCTCTGACTCTATCTGCTATAGGTTTTTTCCGGGATATTTTAAAATGCGCACAATATAAACAGTGAATGTTACACAACTTAAAATTGCATCAATTACTTTACCATTATAAATACCTATATAGATACTACAACTATTGTACAAAAATAATGTTGCTATAATATAATATATTAGTTTGTTAGTATTATGCAATATTGTTTTTAAACGTATAGCCCGAGGTA
This sequence comes from Cinara cedri, assembly GCA_902439185.1. NCBI lineage: Eukaryota > Metazoa > Arthropoda > Insecta > Hemiptera > Aphididae > Cinara > Cinara cedri. The sequence continues at coordinate 52,872 of CABPRJ010000505.1, read as the reverse complement.
TAACCGTATATGAGAAACACAAATGTCATCTGATATTTTTTAATAAATAATATAGGAAGGTACCTTCCCATATTAAAAAAAATAAAATAAAATTGTAAGTGATTATACGCACGATTGTTATCTAATCTTCGTGAGTATAGTAATAATTCGCATGTGTACGAGAGCATAATTGTCATATCCGGTTTTCTCCCCTACTTCTGCAGCAGCTACAAATGCATATATTATTACTGTTGCCTTTTGTTATGGACTTATCACTACAGGCAACGGGGATGTTATGGTTTTTTATCCCTGTATCGCGCGTTGTTTGGAACAAAATATATGTAAAAAAAAAACTCCTATCTATAAAACGGGTTTTAGATAATGAAAAATTCTCCAAGTCCCTCATCGTCATATTATATTATAGTCCGTGGACCCCACATCGTTATTCATTATTATATTGTATTATTTAACGACTAGTTTCCGGCTATCGTACAAATCCGGATGGACCGGTATTATCAAATATCGTTTCGAGTTTTAACCGACAACTTTCAAATTTGTGTATTTTTAAATAATTTTTTTTATAACAAATTCATTGAGAACTAATAATATTATAACAGTATCTAACAGGTAATATCATCAATATGTAAAATTACCCGTGAATATAAGTGTTTTATTGGGTGTTGTTAATATTATATTGACGAATTTATTAGGATGCACCATATTAGATATCGCATACCTATACTATTATATTAAACTCTTATATTGGTTCTTGAATACATTTCGAGTCGTCTTGACTATTGATCATAAATGTTGATTGTTAGGTCATGGGTTTCGAGCACGAATTACTAGACGTTTTAATCGTACCATATATTAAGAGAAGGAACTTCACTCACGTTCAAAGATAAAGCATTTTTTTAATATTTCATTTTAGTGTTGATATTGTGTATTAACAGTCGTAAATCATAATAATTCATAATCATAAATTAATTTAGTTTGGGTCAGCAATTAAATAGATTAGACAGTGATGTATCTCGTGTATGTACTCGGATGTACGTATCATTTCGATAAGAAAAATAAATTATGTTTGTATTTTTAAACAGTAGTTTTATTATAATATTTATATATTAAAATATACCATTAGTTATTTAATATTTCTCGATAGAATTGGAAATTCTTGTACGATGAGATAGTTTCAATTTGATTATTGTTATGTTACATTTACAAAAAAACATCAAAGTTTTCCTTTAATTTATTGACAAATTAAATTATTGCGTTTTTTCTAGAATTTAAATATTAATTATCTACTTAGCTTTCATTTTCAAACTCTTATTTCACTTAGATAGCTACCCTCATTCAAAATTCAAATGGTATAATTTCCTATAGACGTGCATTTTTTAGATTACTTTGTGAACCATACGTTTTACTTCATCTTTGGTTTTAAAAATGATTTTTATTTATAAAAAAAGTATTAACTATTTATTTGGATGAATCAAATCTATCTAACTTCCACTATACCTACAACTTATTTCTAAATAAATCAACATTTAAGTATATACTGTATTTTAACGGTTTGCAGGAATTTGATTTTCTGTATCTTTTATTCCACATGTTAACTTTTAGCCTTTCGATGTAGGATATTTATTTATACTAATATGGTTGCTTGGTAATTTATTGATTTGTTTTTCAATTTAAACTTTTACACATTATTAATTATGGTTTAGTGGTGGTTTTTTGAATTTTTTTTCAATGTAACCTTCATAATACACAACAAAATATCAATAATTTAATCTTAAATATTTTTATATTGGTTGTAGGTATAGGCCGATGTTTTGGATAACACACATGAGGTTTTTACCAGTTAGTATGTATACAATATTTTAATATTCAAATTTAAGTCATTATATTTTTAAAACGATTTTGAGTAGACACCTAATTAGAAATGAAATTTTAACATATTATTTTGCTTACATTTTTTTTCAATTTTAGCGATTCTCGAACACCGTATTATAACAAAAAAGTTCATTTTTTAATATTTTTCTCAGGTATCCATATTAATTATTTATCGAAAAGAAAATATATATAGTTAAAATAAATTGTTCTATTCAAAATGTAAAATATTCTATTCATATATTATTTTTCATTAGGTACGTATTTTGTTATCTCGTATACGTAGATAATTAGTCACTGTTTATCATTAGATTTCAATAAGAGGCTAAACGAGAGTTCCATAAAAATAACGAAACATTAATATAAATATAAATTATCTTAACCTATTGTTGTTTTGAATGGACAGATAATAAAATTATAATTTTTTTGGTTAGTTATATTGAAAATTATACATAATCATGTTATTCGAAGTTTGAAATAATCGTGTGAAAATAAATACTATTTAGGCAGATATTATTATAGGTGCCTTTATTGATGTATATACATATATAAGGAATTATTGATTCGGTATATACCTATACAACCATATGCATTTATATAGATTTCGATATCGTATATTATCATTTAATTACGATTAGTGATTCATGATAATGTTGTATTATGGATTTACATAAAATTCGATACTAAATTACAACTTATATCTATACCTAATAGTTTTAAAATTTGTTTTAAGTAAATATAATTATTGTTTTCTGTCGATACAATTATTTTGTATTTTGTCTACCATGCATAATTTATATTATCATTATAAAATCAATAATATTCGTTATTAATATTAATTATTATTTATATCTATGTGGTTACTATCACTACTGAAATACAAATATATACTAGTGTAAAACTAGTTACATTTTTTTTTAAAAAAAACACTAAACTCAATGAATAACATGAACACAAATCAAGATGTATTTCTAATTTGTTTTTATTTTTTCAAACAAAATTCATAGATTTGTAATAAATTATTTATTTTTTCAGACTGATAACAAGTGCCTCGGTGGAAAAAAACATCAACTCAATAAATTAAACGGTAAGTTGTAGTAAATACACTATCTAATACCATACCTATATCTACATAAATATCAATTTGAAAGTTTATTGGTACACTTTTTTTACCGCAAAATTGTAGAATAAAATATAAGATATTATCTCAATAAAATGTGTGTACCTTGGTGTTGATGTTTTATCATTAGATACCCGAATCTCTAGGTATTTATTATTTTATCAGACGTACTTCGTACCTTTAAAGTACTGTTACTTTTTATTGAATTTTACAGTTTTCAATATTATGTTGAATTCGAATGAAATCATAAAATCACGAATTTTAAGCTAAATTTAATATTATAATTTATTGTAATTACAAGTTTTATAATATTTATTTTACGTAGGTAGGTGTTAAATAAATAAAACAACTTTAAACATAAATGTATTATAATAAATAATTCACCTAACGACCTAACAAAGAACAATAGACACATGACTACATGAATCATGAAATGAAATGTAAACAAAAATTAAATATCAGAAATTCTAAAAATAAACTCATAAAATAATCACTCAATACATCGTTTTTAAACATTGAATTGCCTTAAAAAAATTAAAAAAATTATAAAACTGTGATACACTTCTGTCATTTATTATTGTGTTTAAATATTTTTAATTTTTTTTAATCTTTTCAAGGATCTTGGAATGTATATTATGTGTTTGGATATTATTTAATACTAGTAAATTGATTTCTGTTATGGTTTTTGTTTATACAGTTTTTAAAAATAAATAATTTTTTTCACTCCCTTTTATTTTTTTATAAAATTTAAAAATACATATTATGTAATTTGAATTTTGATTGATATTTTTCGAAATAATAAATAATAATAATATAATAAATATATATATATATATATATATATAATAATATGTATTATTGTAAGTACCTATCTATATAAATATTTCAATATTTGTATACAATTTTTGAAATCGAAATCATATATATATATATCTCAAGTATATAAAATATAAATATTGCATAACTTGTCTATTACTTCATAGAATTAAAATAGCATTTTTATAATCCTGAATTCTTTTAACTTTTTGGTATTGTTTTTTTTTTTAACGAACATGAGAAAAATTGTACTTGGGCCTTCTATAGCTAGGTGAACGTGTTTCCCTGAGTTGTTTGTTAACAATATTATGAAATGTATGTTGGAATATTAGAATATAATTAATCTGCAACTATAAAAACTGTGGAAATAGATATGTGAATACTGAATAAATACCTTTATTATAATTTATAGGGTTGGATTTATTATATAATAAATAGTATTATTAGCTTTCGTAGTTAGTTAAAAATTCAAGTTTATTTCTTCATTTTAGCGATTTTTTCGTAAAAAAAAAAATAAAAGCTTTTAGAGTTGGTTCTTATCCCATCCGTTAATCACTTTTGCCTGGCTCAGACCTGAAAATGCATAGATAATAAATAGTCTTCTGGTTTTTTGCGATTAGTTAATTACTAAAAATTTGATATTACTGACGTAATCCGTTTTTTTTCAATTTAAATTTCTATGTATGGGTGTTTACTGTTCAGTGCTCACACTTGAATTTTGAACAGTTAACATTTTCTCTTTTTTATTCGATTGGTTTCAGGTTTCCATGGTTACTGGGTGACAAAAGTAAATAATGTATAATATAAATTATACCTACGATTTAAGATTTTTAATCTCGCTAACTTAATACTAAAGAAACATCAGTCTGTGTGACAATAGTTTATTCGCTAAAGATGTTCGCCTTTTTACTTTTGTTATCATCATTCAAACCGATAACGAAAGTTTAAATAAATAAGAAGAACTTTGTTGAATTATGATTTTATGTTTGTACACTACTATATTATATATTATAGTAACGTTTACAGTTATATACATTTGTATGAACATTATATAGGCATTAGTTGACAATTGTTCAAATATACATAATTATATATATATATATATATATATTACACAGATGCAATATCAGCATTTTTCAATAGCTGTTATAACATATTTTAAAACGTATAGATAATTTAACAATTTAAAAATTATTTTGTAATTGTATGATAATTTGACATGAAAACGTTTGCAAATTAATATTGTACTTCCGAAATATGAGTAGCTAGTTATAATTTTGAATTCAAATTTAAATTGGATTAAATATACTTACAAGATAGGTTATTACGGATATATAAAATAATCAAGTAACTTTTTACTATAAAATAGTCTCTTCCCTTACTTATAGTAAGTTGGATCTATAGAATTTAGAAATTGAAATCTGTATAGGTTATTAAAAATTAGCTATTTTAAATATATTTTATATTTTATGCACAATTTTTGGGGTCATTAACTTGTATTACTATTTAAAAAATTGATCATAAATATATTATTAAGAACTCACGAAATTCTATAAAACCAATGACTTATCTCGCATAAAATATCATCTAAATAAGAATATTCTGGGATAATTTTGTAGTAAATATCGGTGCAATCAGAAAACGATGACGGGATTATCCGATATGTTTATTATCATTTTGGGTGTACCGAATAATTTTCAAAACAATGCGGAATAAAATATTTCATTGTTTGATTACAGATGTTTAATAAATAATAACCTATAGTAATTATCGAATTATTCTATTATAATGATAATTAATGACTACCTACTACTACTACTATACAGAACGTAAACCATACTGAGTTATTAATTTATATTAGTGTATTGTGTATTATTATATCACTTTCGGGTATTTATTTAATTATTTATATCATTCATTGATTGTGGAGTAGTGAAAATATTTTGAGATCAATTTTATGGAGGTCGTGGCCCCCTCATTATGTTGGTATGTTATATTTATAACTATTAACTATCATAAGATATATCTCGGCATAAGTGTCTGATTTTTATGTCAATGAAATTTAATTAGTTTTAAATTTAGATGAATTTTTATGTTATCTTATTAGAGAATATTTAATTATTTGTAACTTTTATTTAAAAATTAATGATAGATTAGCGTTTTACTACTATTGTATTTTGTATAGGCAACTTTTATTCACTATATTATTTAAACAAGTTTTTAGTACTTACCAACGTATACACTATCATAGTGATTGTAAATTTATTTATAGGTTTGAGTTCAGGTTAACTTTCACATTTTTCAATAAACACATATTTACTTTATAGTGTTACTATTGAATTTTAAGTCATAATATTATGACTATAAAAATACTATGATATCATTGGATTTTTTACTTATAATAATATTAGCTCATGCTTATTTATCACTGTTTTTTAATTTGTGTTAGAATGTGTGTTTTTATAATGTAAAATATAACTAGGGAGGTAATCACGAATAACTAATAATATGATATTATATTATAGGTAATTTTGTTTGTGATTCTTTAGGGTCGTGGTTTTTACAGTTTGTTAATAGATAATAAATTATTAACATTTACAATATAAACAAGACTTACAAATTATTAAATCTAAAAAAATAATTCAACCTGTTTAAATTATTATATGAAGGGGCCTGTGTATCACCCGTTTTTTGACCCAAAACATCTTTCACAGGAAAATCCTCATACCTCGTAAACTGATCCGGTTTAGAACTTTTTTTTTCTGTTGAAAGAGGAAAACTTCCTAAACGGCACCCCAATTTTTTGATTACGTAACCTAAAAACAAAACTTTCAAAAATATAATATTTAATATTCAAAATCCAAGTCCAATACACTGTAAAAAGTCTTCCTCTTTTCAAAAAAAAAAACTGATATTAGGAACGGGTGTGTCTCTGTTCTAGGTGTGAAGTATAGAGAAGGTAGAATACATACAGTTTTTACACCTAACCTTACACTTTTTTCAAATGTTATTTATTTATTTTGTATAGGCAATATCAAAATATTTAGCGGTAGATTCTGAAACTTTCCAATATTGCCGTCGTATATATGTATATATTAACAATGCAGTATAATCGAACCACTATGTACTATATTTTAGTGGAATTGATTGTTTTTGATGGTCAGGGCGAATGCGTTAACTAGTTTCTCATATATATATATATATATATATATATATATACACACATTTTTTTTTTCTATAAAGACTAAACACAATGAGTATCGTTGTATTCATTACAACTATTATGGATCGGATCATTAGTATGCCAATCGATTTAGTTTCCAGTTTCTCGCTGTGTAATTCGTCAGTGTGAATTATAAATGGAAACCATTTGTTGCGCCGATTTACTCTGTAGTTGCCTCTATTTTTTATTTTTATTTTTTTATCTATTTATTTATTTAGGCATACATAATAGACACTCCGAACAATGAGAATTTACGTATATATCTATATAAATTATTATAATGCATAATATTGTAAACACGTTATCTTTAACACTTAGACGTCGATTGTAGGTCACTCGGACGATCGTGACCGACTTGTGTCCGCTACAATTATTCCATGATTGAACGTTTATTTTATAAAAGATACCGCCGTGGCCGGTTGGAAGTGATGGCGCGTTGTGCCATCGTAAATTGAATATCAACATCACGTGAGAATCGCACGTACGCGTTTGAAACAATGACCGAGACGAATGATCGGATTGATTAGGTTGATGAACATTTTATTACAATAAAGTATTCGTGAGAAAACTATGCTTGATACACACGTTGTATAATATATACGTTTATTATTAATTGCATTTCAGAAGAACGAGTTTTTTGACCTTTCACCGACCCCCGGGTCGTTCAAGGCCAGGGGATGTCATCTGTATTAGATTGTTTTTAATTCCCTTTTGAAGACAGAAATATAATATTACTCGGTATCCATCAGGCGTATTTATGCGTACCTACCACTGTACTCGACTTTTGTTTGTGTTATTATTTGCAAATTATATTATTTTGTATTTTTTCCGGTATCTCACTCAAAAAGCTTCCGTATCTAAAATAAATCGTTACAATATTATTCAACTATATACAAATACAATCGTCAATGGTTTTGATCGAAAGTCGAATTTAAAAATTCGAATATTCGTAGGTGTTAATAATTCTGTTCATATATACGTACTAATTAGTTGGTAGTATATAAAAGTGTAGTTTTGCACTTCAGTAATATTCGTTTGATTTAAATATAATTTTAATTTGCAATCCGCAGTAATGATGTAGGTATGTAATAATAATAATAATAGTGTAGTTGCACAAAGCACGATAATATCTCCATATCTATTTAACAAAATATACGTTTAAAACGGTTTGGCAAACAAAATTGTAAATCATTTTAATTTAATTCATTTCTAATCTAACGAGTTTGTTATTTATTTGTTTTTAAATTGTCTAGATTATAAATTCATTAATATTTATGAAGCGTTAATTATTTATTATTTTTCTACACTTTTTTACCGGTATGCGTTTTGTTTCTTATATAGACAAATTTATTGTTTCGTATGATTTTTACATATAGGTACCTAATATAATAGTAGGTACATTATATTGCATTAACTCATATACTTGTACTCAATAAGCATGATCAATTTAAATGTTTGCACTGCGTTGAAAATGTTTAAATAATTGTATTTCGGTTCATTACTGAAATTTGAAGTATTCGTTACTACACGATTTATTTTTCATACCATATTTATTATTTACACGCTGCCACAGTTCCACAGCCTTTTGTGTATTTTTTATTAAATTTACAATTCGATCTGAACTATTATGTTGATAATAGTGCAAATGATTCCACATGATGTTCGCATAATAATATGACGTATTATTTTGTATCAATATTGACTTCGATATGGTTAGTGGTCACCCTTCTTGTACAAGTTAAACACTGCCGTGTATAAATGATAGTAGTTTAGCCCACAATATCAATACTGCAGTATACAGTATATATACTTGCCCAAAATTATTAATAATTACCGTTCTTAATAAAACTTCTTATATTCACCTCCGGTTCTAATTATTTATTAGGAAACTTGTAGGTATAGCCAAAAAAATACAGGTTAATATAATATTGTAGGTATAACTTCGAATTAGCCCTTGTTATTTTGGTAGCTTATTATTATAAAGGCGTTATTCCACCAACACGGTAATTCATGTAGACCGTGTAACAACGATATGATTGGATAAGTAATAACATAAACGCAATAATCCGTGTTACCGTTTGTTATCAAAAAGTTGAAAATATTCAACATTTCACTATGTGATTATTTTTTATATCACAATAACAAATGCATTGTGCCATGTTCATTGTTCGTAATTTTTACTATTTTCGTTAACATTTGATCTTAAAACATTTAAAAAAAAAAACTTTTTTTTGTTCGTTCAAATTTTTCTTTGTAACCACAAACGTAAAGCGCATCGCATGCAAAATATACAATCATTTCTGTACAGCTAAACAATTTTATGATAAATAAACATAAATTTTAACATAAAACTAAAAATAAATTCGAAAAATATCAAATTCCTATAACTCAAAAGTCATCAGAATGTTTTGAAAATTTAATCTAAGTCCAGAAAATGCTAGTTTAATTATTATATGAAAATATCAGGTTTCTACGATTATTTTTAACAGAGTTACATGAAAAAAACAAAATCCAACATAATGACACCCCACGCGTTAACGCAGTAATCGTTCCTGTTTTTCCTACGTTATTTCTCAGTGGTTCAACTTATGAAAATCACTTCTAAAATTTAAAAAAAGATCTCCACACCAACTAGATCCAAAATGCAACAAAAAATATCTCTTGTCAGTTTTTGATTGGAGCAAAATTTCTGGTACAAATTGTCTGTAGTTAAAATAACTACTTTATTATTATATTCTTATTAAATAATAAATGATGCTCTTTTTATTATTATTATTTTTTTTTTTTCTAAGAATTATGTATAAGTACGGTTTTTATACTTAGTTTTCAAATTAATTAACGAAAATAAATTACTGAATTTCAAAAGAAATAATTATCGGAAATACGACAATACTAAATAGGTAAGTATAAAAACTAGTTATCATCATTTCTGTACGTGCGATACATATTTAAAGAATATGAGTATAATAGTTAAGTACCTAATTAAGACTTCTGCTCAAGTTACAAAGTATTATTTTTGTTTAGAGAGAGGAGTGGCCGCGTACATACTTATATTATAATACCGTTATTATATTATTATCGTTTATATATTGATTTTTATCTTTATAAAATCAGATGTAGTAATATAATAGCAAGAATATTTTATTGCAATAGATCGTTGGATAATGTTTTCTCGAAAAACGTATTCCTATGTGTACCTAATCTAATAACCCTGAATTCTTCGAGTGATAGTTGTATAGGTGATGTAGGTACACTGCAGTGACTGCAAACAGCAACAAATAGTGTACGATGAAGATATCATACACTATAATATATGTTATTGTTCTTAAATATGACCAGAATGACACAAACGTGAATGTGCCACTTAGACCATGTCATAGTGTTTCAAAAGAGAAAATGTGTCATATTATTATAATATATAGAAGGTATCAACAAATAATACAAATGTCTTTTGAAAACCTTTTTAGTAATAATAATATTCTAAAATCTAGGCTATATATAGGACATAGGAATGTACTTAAATTATTTAGTGTGTGAGTATTTATTTGTAATCACCGTAAAAAAAAATTAATATAAACTTTCTGTTCCATTGTTCTTGTATTCGAATGCCGAAAAACGAGAAAATGTAACATGGGTTTTAACTTTTTTGAGCAATTTTTTTTAAATTAATTTGATTAAAAATTTTTTGGCATGGTTATAAATCACCACAATTTGATAAAAGATAGAAGATTTTTATTTATTAGCGTTTCAAGTTCAAATTTTTGATACAATTCTTTATAAAACACGAAAATTCGTAAATTATTTTATAGTAAAAAATTATTAACATTTTCAATTCGAATTTACATTAATATTTAACCGAGCTCCATTCAGAATTTATTTATTTATTTATAAAGGTATATAGCTGCATACAATATTATAGTAGATTACTCTATATACCTATATTATCCTATTTTTCCAATTTGTTGAAAATATAACATCTAGATCTCAGATCGTAGATTTTTTGTGATGCTCTAAAGATTCTTTATTTTTACTTCTACTTGTCAGTTATCGGCCCTTTATTCGTAAGCAATTAAAATACAAAAGTAGGATTTAAATATTAATGAGTCTCGAAAATTTATACCTTTTATGTCTTACTTTCAAGTACAGTTGTATACATATACACAGTTTGCGTAGTGTAAAGAAAGGTCAACATGGATAACATATAGGTACTTATACTATAATATCAATTTTTAAGCAGTTGAAACTGTTTTATGATTATGTTGCAAGATTAGTTTTGTTACTACCATTTCGTTATTTTATTGACATAGTTAATAATGGTATTTAACTATAGCTGTTGAATGCTATGTAAAGTAAAAATCGTAAACTAGACCAATCAAAAAAAAGTTGATTATTGATATGTTTATAACGGTAAATTTAATTTTTAACTGTGAATATAATTAAAATTGATAATAGTACTGTAGTACCCATGTTATACGAAAATCGTGTCTAAAAAAATAATCCCCACGATTTGCTCTTATGCACTCTGAGCGATCAAAATAACAATGAAAATCATTGAAACACCCTAAATCGGGTGAAGATGCTGAATTTAGATTTTATGCAATTCATCATAAGTTTTTATTTATTATTGAATATTAAAAACTAATTTTAAAAAACAAACTCACATACTTTGCACGATGGGTGGGCCACTGTTATAGCCACTTATAGGTGAGAAATTGAGGAAGTAGGATATTAAGAGGAATTTAATTTATTTTTGTATACAACGATTAAAATTTCTAACGAAACAACGGTTTTGAGTGGAGTTTGGTTATAAATGTTTTAAAAGGTCATAATATTTACGATTTTCGTCAAAATTTGATATTAAAATTCTTATAAAAAAAATGTACTACATTATACTCAATTTTTTCTTGTTGACCACTAAGTCAATGAACCTCCAGTTAAGTTTTTAAGCATTTCTATTTGGTCTAACAAACAGCCTATAAAAAGTTAATATAAAATTTATGTCCAAATTTCAAGTCTCAAAAAATATTTTAAATTAAATTACAACAAAAAAAAAATTGAAAGTAATAAAAGCATTATCATTACATTATCAAACATTTTCATATTTCCCATTTTACCTATGTTTTTCCCCATTTAGGGAAAATACCGCCTCAGGAAAATTTCCTTCCAGAAAAGGTATTATATTTGAAAATTGGAGCAAGATTTCTGGTAGAATTTTTGTACAAAGTATGTATATATAAAATGAATAGTAATAAACATCATTGTAAAACCAATACATTCCTCATTTCGCTCAGAATTTAAAATAATATTTAAATAATCGATTGTAAAACGACTATGTCTATAGAATCTTTTTTTTAAAATAAATATGTATTATTGTCTAAACTCTAAAGTAGGAATGCGAATTGGAGATAGTGAAGCGAATGAATTGTTTAATATAATTCAATTTACTTAGTTTTATTTGATTCCATAATATATATATATTTCACATTTTGGTGTCTTGCGAATTCTTGATAAATTAAGGTATAATAAGTGATGTAAACATTAAAATTAAGAATTTTTATATTCATTGCCATTAACACGGAAACGTGTTTGTATTATTTTATTAGGAAACGATATCAAAATATATGTGTAATACTAATACATATTAATATACAACGATCGATAAAAAGCATATATGAAAAAAAGGTCCCTTAAGAAAAATTGTGCTTAGTTTATAGGAATAATTAATATTTATGTCTGTTTGAATTTATTGTTTGAAATAATTTAAAGCTCATATATATAGAACAAATAAAACATTTTTTTTTTAACATTTTACAACCTGCACAATGTTAAAAAAATGTAACCTTTTGTTATATTATTAGTATGTTTTTATTATAATATAATAACTTCGTTAGGTCAAAATTTTGTTTTCCTTTATTACGGGTACCTACATTCTTTTTTTTTTTTTGCCGTAAAATTTCTTATTTATTACAAAAATAAGAAACGTGTCAATTATACTTTTTGAGAATCTCGGAGAATCATTTTAAACAAAAGGTATACTGCTACCGTCAGCAATTGTGTCAGAAGTGATTTTCATCATTCATCGTAAAACTCAAAAAATTTAATTCAAAAAGTATAATATAGAAAAAGCATATTCTGAGTACAAGTGAGTTTTGACAAGTGTTAACCACGAGGGGTTCTTGTACCCGCATTGTGTTTAATTTATATTAATTGAGACAATGCAGCGAAATCATAACAATATAATTATTATTCTTATATAATTTTCATTGTCTAATATAGCGTTTGCTCTTCTGTAAAAGTTGTCGATGCCCAAAGAATTGACCCAAATAACATTGATATAACATTAAAAAAAAATGTATAGGCAACTACTTTTAAGAATGTACGTTTTAGATTTTGCTTGAGTAACGGCGGGGAAACAAGATGTATATTAACTTATATTAATTTTATAAAACTGATACATTTTGTAATATATTTATTCATATATACGTATGATATAAGTACATACGATGATGATACATAAATATAGGTTTTAAATTTTAAAAATTACGAATCTACTTACCCAAATAAAGTTGTTCACGTAAATATTGTTTATGTTGGTTACATAGGTAGGTAAGTACCTACCTATGTAATCATATGTAATCATATGTATTCATATGCATTCATATGTATTCATATACTCAAAACTATATGAAATAATTCTAAATTTAAGATGTACCTATATAATATTAAACGTACAAAAAAAATGTCATATTCGTTTGTTTTTAGGAACAATATAATATTATGAGTAATGAAAACGAGAAAAAATAAATTTAATAGTAGGTATTCTGAACATTCAAACGGGTTTTAAAAATAATATTCCTTATCAATTTGAGTATTTATTTCACGTGTTATCTAAACATTCTAAACTGTATGATATAATAAGTTTATTCCATAATCTATGTCTCTATTAAGCAATATTTGTTACTCTATGTATAATTCGCATTTAATTATAATACATCAATATGAATCAATTTGTATCGACTTTTTGTTCGTTTTGTTTTTCTCTAACGAGAATTCAGTATTGAACTTTTAATTGTCGCTTTATTTTGTTTCATTATACAATTATAATACTACCAGTTTACTAATATAATGACTAATGGGTATATAATATTTTATTCTTATTCTCTGCTTTTACCCCGACCAAGTGTGTTCTACTACTTTCTACTATACCCACATCATCCTATTAATCACCATTTTCCCGTCTAATCCACATGCCCTTATAATTTCTACTAATCTCTACCTTTTCCTTTGACCTTATCTCTTCCTCGTCTTCTACCTACGCTTAACTCGCTAATATCTTGGCTATCTCATCGTTGCTCTTTCTCTCATATATACTCATACCATCTTAATCTATTCCTTATTATTTTTCCTTATATGCCTATTACTCCGCTACGATAAGACCCATTTAGCAACTACTAGAAAAGACCAAAAATAATTAATATTTATATATATTCACTAAATATCTTATGGTATCCTAATTTATATTTGTCATGTTTATGTTTTTCAATAACTTATAGTAATTTTGATTTTAAATATTAATTATGTGCATAACTCACTATATTATTTTGTATTATTTATAGACATGACAATGGCGACTGATTGTACGAGAGATATGCACCAGGATGGATTAATTTTACCACGGAAGCCCGTTAACCCATGCGTGTCCTCTACCGACCACCAAAATCTCCACCGAGAACTTCTATTCAACCAAAAAATGTATACCTGTTTTATAAGAATGTAAAATATTTTAATCTATTTAATACAAAGAGTTTGGTTTTTCAGTGGGAAAAATGTTTTGGGACAAAAATCAGAACTACAAAAAGCACTAGAAAAACATAAACGAACGCAAACTCAGAAAGAAATAGAACAACAAAAAAACTCTTGCCGCACGCCATTCGAACGAATGATAGAAGAACGAGCCAAAAAAATTGAAACGGTATATTTTTTTCCATTATTATTACATCATTACTATTGAACGGACTATTACTTCTATTATACCTATTATCATTAAAACGGCATAAAATTATAGAAGTGATTTTGTAATAACTGCATTAAACATGTTAGATAATTCTTTCAGAAAATGTTTAGAAATTATCATCATATTATAAAACCATAATAACAGAATAATGTTGCAAAGGTAATTTAAAAATAAATAATGGCTTAATAGATTAAATATTTGAATGGAAATGACCCCTTCATAAAATGTATTCTAATTTATGGTGCAAATTCTAATTTAAAAAAATCAGGTCGTATATTTTATATTATTTAAAATATACTCATATTAAATAAATATTTAAGTACAATAATATGCAAAAATATAATAAACGCGTATAGTAATATATTGGTACCGTCTCACTGAAATTTTTTTATCACTTCGAGTGGATATATAACCCATTGATATGAGTACTTATAAAATAATTAGTATAAATTAATTAAATATAAAACACCTAGGTTTCAAGTTTAAAAAAATTGCTTTAAGTATATATTTTTTACCGTTTCTACACTTACTTACTCTACCGATACTCAAGTGAATTGTATAATACTGTATTATTTTATATTGGTACAATTCGATAGTATTTTAGGTTGGCAATATCGAAAATTGGCAGTATTATTTTTGTGTTTATTGGTGCTGAACAAGATACAAATAAAAATAAGAAAAGAGAAAAAAAAAGATTTCATATTATTTATAAAAAAAAAATAAACGATATGAGTAAATAGCACTGTTATTGAACGAGTAAATGGATCCATTGAAAAGTTGTTAAGGATAGAAAGAGTATATTATTATAGTCGCATTTTAAACTATCTGTAGCCTATAGGTATTAAACCGCAAGAATCTTCATAGGTAGGTATATAATATGATTTTACCAGCGTATACTTTAGAAATTCGATACACAATAATGAACATCGAGGCTTAACCGCAAAATAATATTATCGTTTATTTTGAAGCTTTTAATGTACAGTTATTTAATATTATAATCGAATGATATTTGCCTAGCGGGGAAAAAAATTTCATTCTAATTCACATTTATTAAGACTGTATAACTCTACAATTTATCCTTCTAACTACTCGACCAATGATCTTGCAATCGTATGAGTGTATTTCAATTTAAAAATACATGATAATATTACGGGTAACTATTGCATTCTTT
Organism: Cinara cedri; assembly: GCA_902439185.1. Lineage (NCBI taxonomy): Eukaryota > Metazoa > Arthropoda > Insecta > Hemiptera > Aphididae > Cinara > Cinara cedri. The sequence continues at coordinate 36,662 of CABPRJ010000505.1, read as the reverse complement.
CGAATGTTCAAACGTGAATATATTTAATAATCGATAATATTTTTTATTGTTGATTTAAAAGTTTACAGGGTGATTGTCACAAACTAATTATTAACTATACAAATTTTTAATATATTTGATTTTAATGGTCTATAATAATTTAAGAATCGTTTATAAATTATTATATTATTATAATTATTATTGATCTTATTTACAATATTTTCAAACGTCACCATTATGCCGTATGTCATAAAAGCGTAAAGTTTTTTGATTTTCAAACAGCACTAAATTTTTAATCTCGAATTCGTAAAGTTAATATTTTCTTAAACATTTTGATATGGATATCATTAATATCAAATAGGTATACCGATATTGTGTTAAACAATAATACAATGTGTATGTGTAATATATACATATCGTAATTTAAATTATGGCTGATTAAATATTACAAGGTTATAGTCTTATAAACAATAATAATTGTAATTTTATAGTTCTTCTATCATCTAAAAAATAATAATAATTTTTATTATACAAATACACATAATTTAGTTTACTTACTTATTATACTTTTTTCTGCTATTCGCATATGAAACGAAAGATTAAAATGAAAATATATAATAATATTGTTAATTGTTTATGTACATCTCTAACCTTGTGTATAGGTAGGTACAACTTGTTTGTTTTTTTACAATATCAATAGATTCTGATTTATTAAATATTGTTAATATTATTAACAGTATGTAGGTTCATAATGTATTGTTTCGAAAAAAAATATCTTAAGGATCATAAATAACTATAAGATTAAGGAGATTGGAAGCAGTGATATTTTTGTTTTACACATGAACAATATAGGAATTTAAACATATTCTATTTGTAACGCACAAATTGTTCTTGTAAAGCAATAAGAATTCTGAAAACAGATTTAAATTTGTTGTCAAGTTTACTTGAAATTGATTTTCCCACATTTTTGATTTATCCCCATAAAGCCTTAACAATAAATTGAATTAAGAATTTAAAATTTATATCTAAATAATAGAAAATAAATATTAAAAAAATGGAATATTTACATTTATGGTGAAATAAAAATAAAAACAACAAAAAGTGACGAAAAATTCAAATCTGTTTTCAGAATGTTTTCAGTGAAGTAATACAAACTGGATCAATTGGTACATTGGAAATAGAAAATGTTTAAATACTTATGTTCTTATATTTCACGTGTGTAAAACATAAACAGAAAATCACTGTATCTACTTTCCAATGTCCTTAACATGGATCATAATACCTTTATTATAAATTTAATTTTTATCAAAGTTCTTTGATGTTTGGAATTGAGTATCAAATATTTTAGTGCAAAAAATCGGGGCCATGAAAATAAAGTGTATGTGGCAATAATATGAGTTTGTTTTCAATGTTATTTATTTATTTTATAAATTTGTTTTGTTTTAGCAAATGGAAAAACCTGACACAAAAGAAAAAGACGAGGATAAACCAGAATTCCTACAGGTCCATGCTAAACTGCGAGCTAAAATGGCCAAAACAGACTGATGCTAATCACTGCGAAAAATTGTACACACCCCATTGTTGGAATTATAGATTATATTATTAAATAAAGTGTTCATTGATTGTGTACATTCTATTTTTTGAGTATATTATATTGAAAATTTTATTCTTTGTATAAGTGTAATAATGTAAAATTATATATTATGTAGACAAATCTATCAATTTGTAATTAATTAATTTTATTTTCACTAGAGGTGTATAGAAATATGTAAAAAATATTTTGATTATTATTATTGCTATTATGTATTATTATTATTATTATTATTATTATTATTATTATTATTTTGTTCTAGACCAATTTACGTGAATGTTTACCTATATACTTTTTTTGGCATATTTATTTACCCCGAATTGTACAATGCCAAAGTTAGTCAATTTATGAATTTATTATAAAAAAGAAATATTTTAGGGTACAGGGGATAATGTTAAAAAAAAAAAGTTTATGGCATTGTTATTCGCTATCTTTATGTCTTGACTAAATAAAAATAATTGAACATGAAAAATTTGTATTTTATTGAAACAATATATAATGTATACTTATGTATAATATTGTATACCTACTGAGGATTGCAATGGGCAACTGGTGGGCCACAATCATTTGACATACCAATTTTATCTGGTTTGTTTTACCTTTTCAGAAGACTCATAAAGCTATACCTGATTTTACTGTCTCGTTACTATCAGTATAACAAACAGATGAAGTAGAAAATTGATATTACTATGAACATTAATTGTGGAATTTAAGTTGTGTTATAGAGTTCAAACACAAAAAAACAAAATCTAAATAGGAGGTGCTTGATAATAGGATATGTTGTTATTTTTCTAAAATATTATCAAAAAATAATAGATTACAGCCGTGTGAGTTTTACTTTTTAAAAAAATAGCTAATAAATTAAAAAATTAATATTCACATTAAGAAAATATTAATGAATAAAAGCTTTAATTTACTTTGCATTGTTCAAAAAAACTTAATGTACGATATTCATACTCTTACAACTTAATTTCATGTCGATACCTAAGTACTTTTGAATAAGAATTGGGAATTTTATCTTATATCTTTTGACTAGGTAAATTCTTTTTCTCCATTTTTTCAAGTGTTTTGAGGGTAATTTCGAATTTATTGAATCCAAAATAAGAATTTGAAATTTTGTCTTCAGATTTTTTACATATTAACATACAATGTACATATTTTTTCTAAATATTCTAATATAGATACTAACTACAGTTATCTACATTGGTGCACAACTGTAGTAATAACAAACTATCCAATCTACACAATAGTAATGTTAAAACTAGATAACAAGTGGTCCTATCTATTGCAAAATTAAGTATCAACGATTAACAAGGTTTCTAGAATCACTTTTTTATATACGTCAATTTCCATTTTCTTGTTTTATAATCTGTCGGAGAAATAAAATCAATACCGACATCCGACGATTATGTTCAGCATTAGTTTTTCCAGATTAAAATACCTAAGTCAACAATAAAATACGTTATGATAATGTGTTAACCCTTTGTTAATTGTGCGATATTTTGTAACTTCAGTGGTCGCGTGAGGTACAATATTGTACGCATAAGCGTGGGCGCAAAGGACACTACCCGAAAATTGTGTATATTTATTTTTTCTTTTGCTTTTATGTTAACATATGACAACAGTAGGTACAAGTTTTATATTTTGTAAATTTGTCATTTTTTCCCCTTAATTTAAAATTTCGTTTTTATCTTTTACGATTGTGTAACTAAATATACTGGCATGATTTTAATTATCTAAGTTGTTTATTTATAGACTTTGATTATCGATTGAAGATTATAAAGAAACTCTCACTTTTTTGGAATGCATGATATTTAATATAGGTAATTAATATAATTATAAAAACTAATTTAGAGACAGTGTATAGAATTAATTATTTTGTATTATCTAGTATTGAAAGATAATAAAAGTTGTTTGGGGGGGATCCTTCTCAAAAATTAATTTTTCTAGGGCACGACCTAAACTTTAAGTCTGCGCACGCCTATGATTGTAAACCATTACTATTACCTAACTATTTATAATTATAAACAGTTTTAATTTTTTACGAAAATGTGTTTTATTATTATTGTATACTTTAGAACACTGAAGTTAATTAATTATATTATGAACTACTTGTTAACAGAATTAATCATCATATTCTAGATTATTGAAAAATAAAGTTAACATTTTAAAAAAAACGAGAAATTTTAATTTATATTTATTACAAAAGTTAAAAGTTGAAAAACATTTAAAAAAAAATAACTTGAGATGTAATTTTTTGTTATAAAAAATATATATTTTTTTCTTATTTAAAAAAATGGCCTAATAAAAATTACTTTATTAGGCATTCTTTTGTATACAATAATTAATAAAATAAAAACAAATCGAATTTTTTATCTTAAATATAAAATAACTGCTATTGTGTTTATGCATTTGTGCCACAAAAGTTACACGGTTAGTTACGCAGGGTATATAATATCTACTCCTAGGCACTAAGTATATATTATACATAGGTATCATTTGGTTTAAGCACGAGTTTATAAAAAAATATAAAAATACTTAACTCAAAAACAAAAATAAATATCATTGGGCATATCTTTCAACGAAATGTATTCATACGAAATTTCGGCTAACATAATGTAGTAAATATTTATATATTAAAACTTAATTTTAAAAAATTGGGATACCTACGTATGTACCCCATATGACTAACCCCCATATGGAGGGTTAATGACTTCCAATGTAAAATACAAATTGTTCTTAAATAATAGATTAATTACAAACAAAATTATAAAAAATAAATTGCAATTGCTATTGATCATTATTTTGAATAACATTTTTTTCTTTTTTTTGATTTCACTAGATTTCAAAATTTCAAAGTTCTAAAAGTTAAACCTCTAGTCCTTTATCAAAGGCACCGATAAACATAAATATAGAAGCAAGGATTATTATTGTTATATTTTTTTTTTATAAAATATAAATTACTAGATTTTAAATTCTAATTTTCTATAGTCTTTTCCAATTTTTTTTAAATTTAGGGGGAATTTGTTTCCCTCTATATTATAGGTACTCTTTAGTACCTATTAATCCGAAAGCTGAATCATTATAAATAATTATCATAATAAATTATAAATAAGTTGAATTCTTTTATTTTCGCGGATACCTAATAAAATTGACTATTTGATTTTCTTGGATATACAGCGCTATCTAGATTTGAACAGAAAACATCATTTCTAATCTATCTGTGAGGTAGATAGAGCATTTTAGATTTTGAGATGTAAATTCTCGCTTGTGTTCACTTTGTTGGCACTGCTTAGTATATATTCAATCGAGTACACACAAAATATTCGTGTTGTATGAAAGGAGAGACGGTTAGCACTCCCCTGGACAAGGATGGAATACACACATATAATGGTCATTGAGCACTGCTGTTTTGCTAACAGTAAATGACCACATTTTTTTCTAAAATTTTCCAACATCATTTAAAGCAGAGTTGTCTAAATTTTAAATTAATTGATAGTACTTTTATTATGAAAATGTTTTCATTTTTTAGGATCCGATATCTATCGATAACACGGATGCATATATGGATCGATTTCGAGAAAATATTATATTATAAATAACTATTATATATATATATATATATATTATTATTATATATATATATATTATTATTATATATATATATATATTATTATTATATATATATATATATTATTATTATTATTATATATATATTAATTATAATAAAAATATTATTGATGATACAATATTACAATATGTTCTCCAAATATAAATTTGAAAACCTTCTTCAGGATTTTCATAAGAATAGTCAACTCTACTATTTTCGTCAGATGAAGAAAAATTAATTATGTTATATTCAGATAAAACGTTGGAAAAGATATTTAATAGTACCAAAAATATATGTAAATTTTGGATCAACTATAGTGCCGACTGTATCCGCTACAGTATACCAGGTATATCGCCTGTATATACTTCCGACAATACTGACGTCTAGACATACCATCTTGATTTCCCCTGTATTCAGCATCATAATGTATCATATACTCCAGATTCCTATATCCTGGCTAACTATGCGATTCCGAAAATACTGGCATCTAGACATTCCTCAAATCCCTTTGTGTCGTCACTCCTATATCTTAATTTTCCCCGTATCAAACACGTTATACTGCACTCTCCGCCTGTATACGCTTCCGAGATATCTTTATATCTTATATCTTAATAAATAATTCGACAACAGGTAGACTTTTTCAGTTTTACTTTTACAATCCGATCGGCCGGTCTCTAACAACCGTTATTGGTTGACGTTCTCCGTCGCTGAGCGTACCTATCCCGACTGTATCCGCTCCCGAAAAACTGTGACTAAAAAAATACTTTGACCAGCAGCTAGACTTCTACCGTATTATACTTATATTATGTATCATAGATCAAAAACATTTCATTTTATAAAGACTTTCTTCCGGTCTCCAGTATTTTTTGTACGGTAACCGCAAGGTTTTATTTTGACCTACAGCTAGACTATTTCCGTTTTACTTTGACAAGCTGTCCCGTTTTCCCGGGCCAGGGACTTCGAAGTAATATCGAAGTTATGTCCGTTATTGTTCGTGACGTCACACGTCCGTTGCCTAACGTACCTATCCTATTTTTGAGCGTACCTATCTCAGCTGTATCCGAAAAAAATAAAAAATATCACCTGTATTCGCTCCCAAAAAACTGTGGCCTACAAAATACTTTGACCAGCAGCTAGATATTCTCCGAAACCCTTTGTATTGTCACTCCTGTATCTTAATTTCCTCTGTATCCTATCCGTTATACTGCACTCACCAACCGAATGTATGCGCCCTGTAAAAACTAATTTCTAGACGTTTTTTTCTGTTCTTGTATCTCAACCAACTTCTTCGTTTCCTCATCCCTCAGTATCCTATCCGCCATAATAGATATCGTTCCTGCGGTTTCAGCAGTGATGCCAACATTCGAAGCTTTACTTTCGACTCCTGTATCCTGGCCGACTGTACAGAGGTGGCCAAAAGTCGCGCAACGCCTACCGTCTTGTATGGAACGCGCGTTACGGCGCAGTTTCTCCCTCCACGTCGTTTCCATTACGTCATATTGCAATTCTGGTCTCATTATCTTGTTTACGTACAACAACAGCAAAGTTTACAAAAAAACAACATAACCCATTAGACGTAGTTTCATGTTAGTTATCGTTCGTAACACTGGCGAAATGCCCTCTCCAAAATTGTCGCTTATTGAACGCATTTTATTAATAAAATTGTGGTACAGAAACGAAGGTTCTTTTAAAGATGTTATCGAAGAGTTCGCCGTTGAATCGCCCGGTTCTTCTGCTCCAAATCGTACCACCATTTGGAGATTGGTAAAACGTTTCGAAGAATTTGGAACGGTCGCCGATAAACCGCGTTCTGGTCGACCGAAGACGTCAATGACTGAAGAAAATTTGCAATTAGTGTCTCAAACGTTCGTCGAAAACTCGAATCAATCGACCAAACGATTTTCACTCCAGCTAAATATTCCTCGCACGTCCTTGAGACGCATGATGAAAAGTCTAAAAAAACGGTAAACAAACGTTGTGGAGCAGTTATTGAAGCTGGATGACATCATTTTGAACATTTGTTATAATTGCCGTGATATGATGTTACTTTGTAATGTTCATTTTTATATAATTTTTTTTTATTTGAAGAAATAACGATTTTTTTTACTATTACAAATTGTGTTGCAAATTTGTTGCGCGACTTTTGGCTACCTCTGTATGTGCTTCTAAAAGTACTGGCGTACTTCTTACCTATTACTCATATCTTAATTTCCCTTAAATCAAATACGTTACACTGTACCCTGTATACGGCGGACTGTCCACCCGTCGACCGTATCCGCTCCCTTGGTACCGCGAAGGAGGAGAGGCGAGACGGCGAATCTCCCGAAACCTCACCGATCAGCCGACGGTCTGGGGTTGGAGTCCCTGACTAGGCTTTGAGCGAAGTGTAGTATCTAGTCCGTTTATAAAATCACAAACATTTATTATTAATATAAACGAAGAAAAATAAATTTAATTATATTCAGATAAACCATTGGAAAAGATTTTTAATAGTATCAAAAATATATGTAAATTTTGGAATAAAATTCAAAATGAGTATCCTGCATTAACTGATGAGGCTTTAAAAGAGTTGATTTCTTTTTCAATTACATACTAATGCAAAACTGTTTTTTCTACAATGACTACAATAAAAAATAAATTAAGAAATCAACTGAAAATATCACCAACCATGAGAATGAGTTTAACCAAATCCATTGAACCAAGGATTGACAAAATAATTTCTAACTAACAACAGCATATTAGTTACTAAATTTTAAAAATATTCATGGATATATGTTTATTTTTTTTTTAAATTTATTCTAAGTAAACTTTTATATTTATATATTTATTACTAATATTTTAAATATTAGTTGGTATAATGAATTATCAAGTACTTATTATTGCAATTTTAATGTCTGCAATAATAATCATATTAATTTGTCACTAATTTTTTATGCTACCATAATAAAAGGGTCACTCAAAATCCACATTATAGGAGGTCGTTGCCTCAAATAGATTGAGAACCTCTGATTTAAAATCATTCAATAAGTATAACACATTGATCATAAATTAAGTACCAATATTATTTCAATTAAATGGGTATTTATTCATTGTTACAATTATAATAATTTTTTTCATGGTAAATAATAAAATGGGATTACAAGGATATAAATTAAAATAAATGAAGCATAATATTAGTTATTATAGTCGTGGAAGACTGGAATGTATAATATATAATCGTAATAATAATAAAATAAATATAAATAATAATAATATAAAATTGACACACAAACACAAATAAAATATTGAGCAGGAAAACTAAAATATTAATGTATGAATTAAAAAGCCAGTCCTGCATAAGTATACAGATTCGGTAACTTCAGTCATACAAATAGGAGTTAACTACATTGTTATTTAAACATTTAGTTGAACCAAAGGCAAGAAGCATAATATCTACTAAAAAGTAGTAAAATAAATTATTATGTTTATTTATTAGTTAATTTATGTAAAAATGTCCTTTTACTAAAAATATGCCTAAAATTATACTATCAAAATATGTTTGAGGGCTAAAAATTGCATATAAAAATTTAGAAATAATAAATTTAAAAAAATTATACTTCAATAATTAAAAAAAAAAAATATATGGAAAATAATTTTACTTACCATTAAACTAAACAGAATAAGTTAAATTATTAATAGTATTGAAATAAGATAGGAATAAGTAGTGAGGATTGTTCACACAATAACTCTAATAAAATTACATTCTAATTATTTAACATTTAACTTACATTATAAGAAATATCATACTATCTTAAAATATATGATAAAATTAAAAAAAACACAAACACACTCATTAACTAAAATATAAAAATAATTTAAGAATATTATAATTCTTATCTAATAGTTAAATTTATGCATAAAATGGCACCAGTTCTAAAATAAGAGTCTTGTAAATGACTAGGGGCTGGAATCCAAACGTCGCATTGTTCCTCCTGGCACAGAATAGTTTTCTAAGATTGTTAGGTCTTAAAAAAAAAAAAACAAAAAAACATGACATTCATATAAACTTAAAGAAGTTTGTTTATTTAATTTATACCATTTGGCTCAGAATTTGTATGAGATTGTGTGTTCTTAGGTGGCAAAGGAGGTGGTGTTTTATTCTTATCTATTGAAGGTAACACAAATTCCTCATATGATGCTGAATGTAAGGATTCTGAATAGCCAGAATCACGCAACACTAGTGTATCTATATCAGTCATTTCAGAATCCTAAAAAGAAAAATTACAATAAATTATAATTTTAAACAAAAATCAACACAAATAGAAAAACTACTCACGCGTCTCATTGGTAATCTCCGTGGTAATGGGGGTGCATCACTGATTCTTCTTTCTGGAGCTAATAAAGAATAATGCATGAATAAAAACATTTTATGAATTTAATAAAAATATACCTCTTGGAGGCAATGGTGGTGGAGAACTATCTTCAAGAGGCCACGAATTTCTTACACAACTATCTACTGAATGTCTTGGCAAATTAGGACTTCCTGGTTTCCAGGCATTTGATTTCATATCAGATCTAAATAATCACAAATATTAACACCATTTTAAGTAACAAATAATACCATAAAATATCATTTAATACTCATATAAATATTATTTATTTACTTAATCTTATTGTTTGGTAAGGATCCTTCTGACTTAAGTCGATTTTCACGATGTGGCACTGCTGGAGCACATGAATTTGGCAAATCAAAAGTCTTACTATATATATCTTCATATTCCCCACGACGTTCATCAAAGTAAATCACTGTATTTGTGTACTCTTCAGAAGAACGGAAATGAAAATTACTATCAATTGGAACAGTCGGTATTGGTGGTAATGGAGAACTAAAATCAGATTGTTGATTATGTATATTTACATTATATTTTAGTATACTCAATAGTCATACTTCACTATACTTTCTGGTGGTGGTGGAGCTCTTAAGTTTTGTTTTAATTGTACCACACGTTCTACTAAACGATGATGAAGAGGTTGTACTTCTGTTGGAGCCAACTGACCATGAATCAATAATCCATTTTCTACTATTTCAATCTAGAAAAAAATGAAATGTGTAATATGTGTAATATATACAACATACAAGATATTATTAAATTAAATAAATATCATACTTGGTGATTTATGGACGAGTTTAAATGCAAAACATGTGAATAATATTGCGGATTATTTTGTATGAAATCTTGAGAAAAGAATGCAGACTGATATTTAGATATACCACCCATTACGTTGGCATCAATTGTTCCTTGAAGTCTCATACTTAATGGATTAATATTTCTTTTGGGTTCGTTTGTGTACTGATTTATTAAAAGTTTTAAATTTTTGTTAACAGAATCTATGGTTTCACATGCAAATTTAACAGGTGGCACTTCTTCAGTAGTTGTATTAATAACCTCGAACCATCTAAGTATACCAGGTAGCCGTTCACTAGTAATTAAAGTAGTACGTTCCAACCAAAGACTTTTAAATTCATTATCCCGGTCAACCAGACCTTTGTGCATGGGTCGGTCTAATTGAAAAGTACACACATCATTTACTTCGTAAAAACGTCCAACTTTTTCAGGCACCATAGCTAAAGGTTTATCAGAAGAAGGTGGACCAATGTCTGGAAATGGTTTTACATTGCAAATTTGGATATCTAAACAAAAAATGCATTTTAAAATTTAAACCTTTATTATATAACATAGAAAAATCACTAACACTGGGCATCAGATTGTAAAATTGTTTGCGATGGTGGACTATTTTTTGTTAGTAATTGTGCAGTTGGAAACTCTGTTTGTAATCGTTGAGTAAAAGCTTCCATGCGTTCATATTCTAAACCTCGATATACAAAGATTTTATTCTGTAAAAAAATGTTTAGGTTAAATTGACAATATTTCATAAATTTAAACTCAAATAATAAATATTGTGTACTCGAACAAATAGAGGAAATCCTTGGCCATAAAATCCAACTCTAAAATATTCTGGTTCTGGACGTAATTGAGTAAGAATATGATCACAAAATTTGGCTTGAGTTTTCAATACTGCACTTAATCTAGTGTAATCAAATAATTGTTTTTCATAAAAATCTGACAATTCTTTAAGTAAAGGTAATCCTTTTTCCCAGCACTGTACAAATAAAATAATTAACAACAAAAATTGTTTAATCTTTTAATCTTTTATGAAACCTACTTTTCCTTTATCAAAATATTGTATAATTTCATGATATAACTGTTCTTTTCTTTGCCATTGAAAAATGGAAGTGGCTGGATCACCTTGTAATACTGATTCATCTGTCCAGGTCAGTTGATCAGCATAAAGCTTTAGAGTAAATCCAGCCTCGGTGAAATTATCAGCAGACACATGCAAATCATGAAGTTTATAAATGTACCTTAAGTACATTTCTTTTCTATCAAATTCATTTTTGTAGAAATTCAACAAGTTCACTGTGCATGACATACGTTTGTCACGATTATCATCACCGCGCATAACACTCCTATAATCTAATAACCGTTCCAATAATCGAGTAACAGAGTGAATGAACACTGAACCTGTTTCTTGCCAACTACCATCCTGTTCTTCTTGATGTACTCTTTCTAAAAGACTAATAATAAATATAATTATTTAACTAACTAACAATTATTATGATATTTTATTTAACTTACACTATACTTAAATTTTCCCTAAATGCAGCATACACAAAATAATAATTATAATTATTTACTAACTAAATAAATTGTATTTTGCGAAACTTACATAGTATTAAACAGTTGTCTGTATTCATCATCTCCTTTGTTTTCACTTATCAGATAATCCAATTTGTCAATAAGTTCTGATTCAACCTCTTTAAAATTACCTCGGGCTCGTTGTTCACATTCCATCATATCAAAAAAAATATGAAGTGTTGCTTTTCGCAATTCGGCTTCTGGCACCAATGTCACTTTTAGAAATGGTCCTACCATTGAAGGTATAAAATTGATCTTATGATCACCTAAAAATATTGTGTTTAAGTTAATTGGTATTTTTCTTAAATGCAAATATGATTTTACCAAGTTTAGACCACACTGATAATATTTGATATCCCATTAGTACTCTCATATCGCCATATTTCTCAATAATCTTTGTGCGTTTAACACTTGTAAATGTTTCCAATTGAAGTGCTGGTTGAGTGAGAAATGCTACAGCTAATTTAAAATAAGTTGACCACACTTGATAATCGAAATGTGGCCATGTTTCTAAGAAACAAAATACTAGTGGCTTAGCTAATTGTTGTAACGCTGCTAAAATTACATTGTTAGTAGTCATTTTTATAACCATCCAGTCTGTTGGAAACACATCATGCTTAATTAAATGCCTAAACAATAAAAATGCTCTCAGTAGAAAATCTTTTAATGGTTTACGATCCCCTAATTCTTCCCACAGTCGTTTATAATGATAATCATCCAGCAGTTGTAATAAAGATACTAAGCATGCAACCATGTTTGCCTGAAAAGTAGAAATAAATTATATTGATAATCATTCAGAATAGAAGAAGTAAAAATTAACTTACTAAAACAGAAACCATTCTATCTATAACAATAAGACATGTCTCAATCAACATATCTAATGTACTAAGACTTAAAATTTCTAAATCACGACGAAAACAAATGTTAACTTTATTGTTGTCGTGTAATCGATTTAGGTGGAATAGAAATGTTAAAATTTCTCCAAGAATGTCTGTACAAAGTTGAATTTCTTCTCTAGCACTAATGTGATATCTCAAATGTTTACATATTGTTATCAACAACAAATTTCTTGCTTCTGTAATTTAACACAAAAAAAAAAAAAAACCCTAATACAATTTTCTTTAAATGTTAAGATTAAAAATTAGTTTGGCTCAAGTTTTTTTTATTATTATTACCTAATTACTTTAAGTAATAGGTCTCATTAATATAGTTATATTATCATTTTAATCTAATTAAACATATTATTTCAGATATTACCATCGTCTTTGAACACCTTGCCAGCAACTAAATCTTTAATAGCACTTAATTTTGCTTGTGTTAATGGAGTAGGTAAATCACGTGATGGCAAACAATCTAACATTGACACACCAAGTTTTGCCACTTCAATTACAGGTAAAACTTGGACTAATTGGTCAAATACAGCACTCGCACTTTGCAATAGTGCAATCTAAGGGATGGCATTATAATTTACAAAGAATATAAAAGTATAATCATAAGTAAATTATTTCATACCTGAGTAGGTAAAATCATTTCAAAAGATGAGCACAACATTTTATCTAATGAAGCAAATACACGATGCACATCATAACGGAAACTATCTTCAAATTGGCCTCCAGTTGCTCGAGAAAATAATAAACGAGACTGAATAACAAATTTAAAAATATATTCTAATGAACGGAAACATTTTTGTATTGGCTCTTGTCGGTCTGTAGACATAACTAATTCTGCACAATGTTGAACACTGCTCAATAATCCTCTAAATAGAATATAAATTAAATATTATTTATAAAATGTTTACATGTATTTTATTATAATTTGTGTACAAAAAAAAATATATTTTTAATGACAACATGATTACTTGTAAACTAAAGCTGCTGCAAAATGTTCTTTGATATAAGCATTCATAACTGGTTTAAAATGTTCAAATTTACTATCATAGAGTAAACTAAAAATGCTGACTAAAACATGAAATACAAGCCCAGAGTGACTGGTTGAATTGCCATCATCTGTAGAAAACATTGAGAAAAGTGCATCTAATATGTCTTGTAAGAATTTCACTAGTTCTTCTCCATCTAAACGCAAAGCTTTCGTAAGAGCATCTTGAATTTGATGAGGTTCTTTAGCCTCTTTCCATTGTAATAATGATAACAAATCAACTATAAAATATAATTATTGTTACATAATATATAATATAAAATAAGTTAGGAAAAGCTTGCACGGAATGTTCTAATTTTCAAATTTGTCATTATTAATTTATATAATAATTTAAATAGATGATGATGTTTTGGAAACATTTGACTATAGAAATTGAAAAATATTTGAACGATAAAAAAAAAAAAACATTAAAAACTATTACAATTATAAATTCAATTCTTACCATTTTGTGTTAATTTAGTAGAACACAACATAGTACGAATTGTCATTATTTCTTTATGGCTACATGTGAATACAGAACCAGGTCCTGGTGAAGTAGACCAAGTAGATGATTCGTGTAAACTAGCAGCTAGGCCTAAATAATCTACTGGATGTGGCTTTGTACGTTCATCACAGCGATATATAAACAATTCATGTATTCCATCTAATAAAGTGGCTTCTTCAGGTTCCATTAGCCGTGCAAACGATATACCAAATAATTTTTTATTATCTGCTTTATCTCGAGCTAAAATGAATACGTAAAAAAAAATTAATTACAAAAATTTATATGTACACATTTTTATTTTGTAACTTACTTGAACAGTGTCTATATTCAAAACGTATGTGTGCAATATTGTACTTTTCAATGGGAACAGCCAGCCGGATAGTTTCCATCCAACATGGAGCATTGTGATGATAAACAATCATAGAATGATACTCAGTGGATGGATCTGTACCAGATGCACCCCATATACAATTAGGAACAATATTACCTTCATAATCCAAAACCATGACAGAAACTTCTATATTTTTTCCAGTCGATTTACCCCCTTTTTCAAATTCTCCTCGTTCCAGTGTCAAATACAAGTCGTTTCTTACATGACCAGGCATTATAACATCTGGGAATCCCATTTTTTTGGTAGTTGAAACGTTTTTAAAAGCCAAAGGGTTTTCTTCACGTATTTGTCGAAGATCGCCATCAAGTATCCGCAGAGATATAACGATACCATAATTCGGATGGCTAGATAATGGACTGTATTTACTGTTTTGTTTACGTATTAATGTGTCATGTAATTGACAAAAATCTTTTTCGTCTATTTGGAATACTCGAAATGTAAATTCTTTTTCATCACTACTATTGGAAGTCAAAATTTCACTTATATTTAAAACAGCAACACCGAGAGGACGTTTGAAGTAAGATACCGGTGTTGGTGCTAAAGATGACATTGATACTTTTTTTGATGATTCAGAATATACCATTTTACCAATTCGCATTACATGAGCAACAATATACAAGTCACGAGATAAATCTTGCAAACCAAGTTCCTGAAAATAATTGCAATGTTACAATTTATTAAATTAAACAGTTTAAAATTCTTACTTACAGTAAAAATTGTGCAATTATTATGTAATTTTTCTATGTAATTTGAAAAGCCTTCTTTGGATATTTTTACTAAAAATCGTTCACTGAAAATAATAAAAATATATATTAAAATTGGTCTATATTTTTATTATTAAGTTTAGTAAGAAAATAAATCTTACCTAATAAATTTAAAATTTTTAGCATCATATAGTGAAAAGTATACCTCGGTTTCTTCCCCAATATGGTAACCAAAGTCTCGCATACACATAAACATATGACGTGTTTGAATTTTAGATGTATCCCTGGGTCTTCTTATAGTACCTCGAGCCTTCAATTGTAAATAAATATGTAAGCATTTTAATATTAGACTAAGATAAATATACTAACCGATACACCTTGGATGTTTTCAGAACTTTGAACATGCTGAAATTTGTAAAAAAAAATTTTTTATACAATTATAAATACAAAAGATTTAAAAAAATAAGTATACAATATAACATACGACTTTATATAATTCTAAAGCACTTATTGTTGCTGGATCAACCATTTCGGCACCACATCTTGGTACTAAATCAAGTCCAAGTTTTCTGTATATAAATAGAAAAAAAAATATAAGTTTAAATATAAAATTTAATTATATTTGTGATAAATAATAGCTGTATGGGTGTTATTTTATAAGCATTACATTTACATTTACATTTTTTTGTTGATAAATTATTAATTTTTAGATAATAATTATTTGATAGTTCCAAACTTTTTTTACCTCAATTACAGTAACAATGTTTAAGTCATTACTGAATCTAAAACCCATAAAGTATAAAGGATGCCCTGCAGTGTTCTCCTTATGCTAATAATTAGGGATGAGAAGTTATAGGAGGAAAAATTGAAAAAATATGTACAAAAAAAAAATTAATATTCTGGTAGATAATAAAGTAATATAGTATAAATAAAGTATATACTTTTATATTTTAAGTTTGAACACGCTATATTATTGAAACAGGTTTTTTATTCAAATGTTAATTTGTAGGATAAAAATCATTAAAAATTGATTAAATAAGCAAAACAAATTTACTAACTAAATATACGTTTGTATGTACAGAAAAATTACCAAAAATGAAAAAAAAAAACACAAATATGAATTCACCAGGGTATGGAACAGATTTTTAACTCACTTAGTTATAAATAAAAAAACATAAGACAAAAATATGATATTCTTATAATTTTTTACAAGTTTCTTACTTATAGTGGATTTAATGTATAGAAAATAAACGTGAAAACGAATAATATTTTAAAAAAAGATTAGAAATTACCGTGCTGATTGTGATTCCTAATCGCGTAACGTGTTATTCTATTAAACATTTATTGTTTTCACGTCAATTTTCTAGAAATTAAAACGGTTATTACTAGTAAACTATTGATCGGATATAAATGTATGTTACATTAATATGTTTAGAATAATATCTTTTACAAAATGACTATTTTAAAAATGTTAATAAGTGATACGTGTCCCTCCTCGCACAAAATCCGTTTGAAAAAAAATAATAAATATTGACAGAATTATTAGGATACGAATATCATTGTAAAACACTCTGTATACAGCTAAACGTTGAGACCAAAACTTTAAATTATCATGTGATAAAAAAAATAACTGATACTGGGAACGGGTGCGGCCACTGACTGTTATGGATAAGTAGTTGGGAAGGCGGAATACATTAAGTTATTTAATTTAAGCATGTAACCAAGGATAAACCATTGCTAACGAGAAAAACGATTCAAAGCAAAGTTCGGTTATACATGGTTTGAAAAGCTATAATAATTACAATTTTACAACTTATGATCAAAATTTGATTTTAAAACTTATATATATATATATATAAAAAAATACTAAATTACACTAAATATATTTTTTGTTTTATACCTATTTAAGTCCTGTATATGTTCAAGCATTTCTGTTTAATCTAACAATTTAATCGACAAAGTACCTACCAATTAAAAAAGATGTACAAAACTTGCAAAATTAAAATAACTATAAATAGCTCATAAATGGTTCATGTGTTTTGAAAATTTGACCACGCCTATAAAAGACAAATATAAGATTTCTATCCAAATGTCAAGTCTCTATGAATATGTTTAATTGAATTAAATTTAAAAAAAAAAATATTTTCTTAAATTTTCTTATATTTCTACGTATTTTCCGAATTTTCCTAATCCTACTATAATATTATGGACGTAAAAGTTTGTGATGATGTATAGAAAATTTGATATTCTTTCATACAAAAACTACTGAATGGATTTTTATGAATTTTAGTATAGATATAGATGTAACCTAGGAGAAAAACATTAGCTACTTTTTCCGTGAATATAAAACTTGAAGGAGGTGAAATATGGCATAAAAAGTTTTAGGTACTTTTGGTACGAAAATTAAATTATTTTTGTTGATTTATAGATTACCATAAAAACACGGATGAAATGAAAACAAATTTAAAACAAAAAAAGAAAAAATATATAAAAATAAAAATGGCATAACAACTATAACAACTTAAAATAAAGAGTCTATCTAAAACTTTACTGTTCTATTATTGGCTTGAAATAGGATGGGTTACCTTAGTAATATGAATGGAAAAAAAAATCTATTCGCTGAACAGGTGGATATGTGAAAAGTGAAAACACGTAAAACGTCATTTCTGAATCTTTATAATTTTTGGTACAGTAACAACACTACAAGTACTATTATGTCCTCATAATTTTAGGGTTATATATAGTTTAATCTCTGTGTTGTGCAGGTATCTATAGTAAAACGAATTAAAAAATGTATGATACACTAGATACTAGAATACTTTTAGTCCGCAGACTACTCACTTTCCTCCTAATTTTTTTTTTTTTTTTGATTCAATATACTGATATGGCATACGAACGAAGTAATATGGAAATAAAGGTAAAATAATAAAAATTAGCACGGGCAACGCCGGCACGGGACAGCTAGTTATTAATAAACCTACAGAGAAAATCAAAGACGGACATTCTTATTCGCCAACTACATTAAAAAAACAAGAAAAAAAAATTTCACAATTTTTCTATTGGAGCCATAATTATAATAGGAAACGTAAGCTATACAAATTTTAAATTATAAAATTTGAAAAAAAAATGTCATATTCATTTTTTTTTTTTTTTAGGTTTTTCGGACTAATATTTAACTACTTTGGGTATCAAAAACAACGACGTTCTTAGTCAGAGGCCATAGGTGTAACTGAAATATTATCCTTGAAACATATATATGATTGTAGATAATTATTACCCGGCGCGAAGTTGTTAATGATGTTGAGTTACATCCGTAAAATTTCGATCAGATTTTCGATTTTCACGGACATCGTGGATTTTTTTTTAGTATTTTGTAAGGAATTTATACATTAGGTAGCCCTAAAAAGGGCTGTTTTAATAGGGTTGTTCCTGAAAAGAACAGTTTTTAATACGACATATTTGTTTTATTGGTTTATAATTAATATCAAATTTTTAACAATAGGTACCTACACATTTTATATCATTTTCATAATGCAATCATCCCTTGTGGTATTGTGGTATTATAGTGAAAACAACTATTTTTTAATTTTATATGTAATATGAGTGATGAATTTTAATATTTTCCAAAAAAATGTGTACAAAAAATCATTGATTCATACAGTAGGTATTAGGTAGGTAATATAAATTATTAAAAGACCAGATAAACGGCTAAGTAAAATTGATGTAAATTACAAAACCATTAAAAATAATGCCATCGACTAGATCCGCCATCAATTATTATTGTTGTAGACAATAGAGCATTCTATATGCGTTAAAGAATTTTGGTGTAAAGAATGCTGATAGAAGTACTTATGCCACAATAAGTGCGGGAAAAAGAACCTTTGTTGATCACTCAGGGTAGAAAAGACAAATAAAAAATGATTTGGGTCACACATATTTGAATCGTAGCTGTGTAGTGGTTGAAAGGCAAATATATAGGTAGGTAGATATGTCGAAGAGTATATTTTGAAATTTTGTATTAATGTAGGTATCGTACAACTAATAATATGTACCTATAGTACCAACTAAAAATGTTTAAGGTGTGATTTCTATGGATGCGTCTACAGACGCGCCGCGGCCCGGCGTGATTCGAATTTCAGCCGCGCTGTCGATTTTTTGGCCGCGCGGCTTGGGTATGGATTCCTACGCGACTGCTGTCACGCCGCGCCGAACCATTTGTAGCAATTCTCTGTAAGTAACAAGACGTATTTTTTTACAATAATTATCTGTTTCTTTTTCAAAATGTCTTTAAACAAAAAACAAAAGTTAATTTTAAATTTACTTCTTTTACAAGAAATGGATAAGAACAAATAATTATTAATAGGGTAGTGTTTAACAAACCCAACAAGGCACATGAGATACTTTTAACTAGGAAAACAGAAGGTGTTTTCAGTATTCTCATCGAAAAACATTTGTGGAGAGATGAGAGTAAATTTAGGGAGTTTTTGAGATTAAGTTAGGATGAATTCACGTACGTCTTAAATAAAATAGAGAACGATATTACAACTAGTCCAAGTATAAAATTTCCAAAGCCGATATCAGCAGCCGAAAAAATTAGTAGTTACATTAGGGTAAGTCTACTAAAATCTAATTTTAAAATGTAAATGCAATATGCCAATATATGTGCACTAGAAAATATATATGTGTACACCGCCGCGCGTCCGCGATTTGACACCTTTCGAAGCAGTAGCTGATCCATGGTCGCGGCCTCGCGCGACGGTGGCGCGCCGCAGCGACTGTCATAGGAATCGGTTCCATCTACCAACAAATGAACTAGTGCGACGCGGCTGAAATTTGAATCGCGTCGGGTGACGTCTGCAGATTCTTAGCATAGCATACAATAATTATAAAATAATATATTATTCGAATGACTTTAATGAACTGGTTATATTATAAATGTTAATAAGAACAAAATTAATCTCAAGTTATTTTTCAATTGGAATAAGATTTTTGGTGGAAAACATAAATACATTAAAAGTAATAATTAAAGAGTAGGTATAGGTAAATTATTAATTTTAAAACGGGTCTACAGCGACCATTTATGGGCAGCATGTTATTAACACTACATGAAATATTTCGGGAATACAAGTTTAACAACTATTTAAATCGCATAGTAGTACTAGATATGTATCTATATAAGAAATACCGAACTATTAGATATGCAAATTGCAATGTACAAAAATATTAAAATGCAAATAAATAATAATAAAAAAGTCTTAAATTATAAATTTATTTATAATTATCATTTAAATGCAAACTAGAAAGTTAAACTGATAGATAGTACCTACTTATATTATTATTATATTTGTTCACTTAAAATTTAAAAACTTTAATCGTAAAATTCAAATTTAAAAATTGACAATTTTTTCTTTATATGACCCGTTTTATTTATGATAAATATAATCTTAACTAACCCTACACCCACCTATATAAATTTATCATTTATGTGTATATAGATGTAACTGAAATATTATCCTTGAAACATAAATATGAATGTAGATAATTATTAGAGCACCGATTTATAAGTAAATACATATTTTTACAATCTTAGTAATTTAATTTAGAAATAAACCGGCGCGAAGTTGTTGTAAATGATTTTGAGTTACATCCATAAAATTTCGATCAGATTTCGATCAGAAACGGCTAAGTAAAATTGATGAAAATGACAAAACCATTAAAAATAATGCCATCGACTAGATCCGCCATCAATTATTATTATTGTAGACAATAGAGCATTCTATATGCGTTAAAGAATTTTGGTGTAAAGAATGCTGATAGAAGTACCTATGCCACAATAAGTGCGGGAAAAAGAACCTTTGTTGATCACTCAGGGTACAACAGACAAATAACAAATGATTTGGGTCACACATATTTGAATCGTAGTTGTGTAGCGGTTGAAAGGCAAATTTATAGGTAGGTAGATAGGTCGAAGAGTATGTTTTGAAATTTTGTATTAATGTAGGTATCGTACAACTAATAATATATACCTATAGTACCAACTAAAAATCCTTAGAGGACCTTGATACTAACTACCAAATACATAAATACTTAGCATAGGATAAAATAATATATTATTCAAATTACTATAATATAAAAGTAGGTAATATTATAATAAATACCTGGAAAATTAAAAAAAAATACTTACCAAATTAATGAATTACAAAAATAGATAATTATAATAAATAATAATTTATCTGTATCAGTAGTAGTACTGTTATACATATAGATTATTATAAATCAATTAGCCGTAATTTAAACATTTCTAAGAAAATCAATTTTTTTAAATTTTGAGGGAATCGAGGAGTGTATTGGTTTTACAATGAAGTGTTATTTTTTCGTTTGTAAAGAACTTTTATATCAGAAATCTTGCTTCAATCAAAAATTGTTTAAGAATATTCTTGTAGCAGTTTTGATGAAGTTGATGTGTTTAGATCATTTTTTGATTTTCCTTGTATTTTTTTATTAAATGGGAAAAACTAGTTGCCACTTTTTTGTACAATTTTTGTTGATTTCTCGATTACTTCGGTAATAAACGAAAAATACGATCGATAAATTCTGCTAAGAATCGGTTTTCAATGGCCATTGCTTACGATCTTTTATTGTTACATTCAGATATAAATTTAACTCTAAATATTCTCCCTTCCAACTTTTCATTAAAAACAGTGATACAGCTATTAGCTGTATCAGCTTTTTTGTTACCTATATCTACCAAATTTAATATAGGTGTAAGACTATAGGTACAAGTATAATATTTTATATCCTGTTATACACACTATCGTTGTGTAATATCGAATAAAAGACGTTTACATAAAATATTGTGTTTGTATTTTGTTTGATTTTTCAGCTTTAGTTTTTGCTGTATTTTATTATAAATATTGTCATAATAATAAATGCAAAGAAATCATTCTCGGTTCAAATTGTACATAAGAACAAAAGAAATGTGTTACATAATAAAACGGACGGTTTTTTTTTTCGATTTTCATCTACATTATTGTTAAACGAGATTCGTATATTCAAAATATTGTATTCTCAGCGCGTCCAAACTTTCTTTTTTTCATAATAGCAGGTACCTTCTCACACCGGTGGGGTGTAGCGCGCGTGTGTATACACTCCGTAACTAATATTACACTGTACACATTTAACAACAAATAATTACAAGTATAATAATATTGTAATTTATCACGTTAATTTGTCTGAGTTTAAAAATACAAAATATGCATTCGATATTTCGATGGTTACACGCCCGGTTTTTTTCTCGATTATCCTAGCTACGACCGGTCGCAGCAAGCCCGAGGCGGCGCGCGGCGCGGCGGGGCAAATGCAAATGTTGGAAACGGATTTTTTTTTTTTTTTCTAAAAAACGCCGACAGTCCGTTCCGACGGATACGAGGAATAATCGTCGATGGTGAAATAAAATGTACCGAATATTATAATGGTTATATTAATACGAATAACGATATCGGATAATTGTCCGCGAAGCGCTACCTACCGGACTGCCGTTATTAATAACGATATTGCGTGCAAGAATATCATACCCGAGTAATAATAATATTATTATAATAATTATAGGATTTACGCGCGATCCGTAACCGTCGTCCGGTTGAAAATCGAATTCCGAACGAAAATTTTTACAGTCGATCGAGCGACGGTGGGAAAGGGGAGGGGGAGGGAAATTCTCCACCAGGATAGAAAAAAAAAAAAAAAATGTCTCGTCGTGAACAAGACTCGAAGTATCTATATGTTGTTCTATTATGTATATGTATATTACACACCGAGTGCATTACGCCGCATTGCAATGCTGCTCCGCACAGCGGATACCGCCGATACCGGTTTGAGCGCTACACGTTCCAGTGGCGGCGGCCGACCCGTGTGCCGTTCGGTTTGTGTACAGTGTACGTCACAACTACAGTGACTATAATTCAGTGTCTAGTGTTTAGTAGCGTTGACTGCATTGACGAGGCGCGGACGAGCGCCAATTCGTTTGGATTACGATTTTTTTTTCCCTCACAATTCTTTTCTCAATTTTTCTGTTTACATTTATTTTCCGAAACCACAACTGTTGCGGACCTCAAAAGCCTACGAATACAATATTAACAAAAACAAATAATATCGTTATCGTTTATCAGATATCATCGATACGATAAACCAACTGTTATATTATTGTCGTAATATAATAATATATACACTAAACTGGTACGTAGAACACGTTTAATAATAATAATATTTTAACATTGCGTAAATACAATTGTAATACAATATCCAATAATATTATTGTGTCGCATCTTCCGGTCGGGTTTGTGAGCCTTTGCGGTTCTTTCGAGAACGTTCCGAGTGCGTAAAATAATAATGCGTTTTACGCGGTACGCACAATACGATGATAAATATTATTATTTCGCGAACATGCGCGTCACTCGTCGAGTGTAGGGCGTTTTTAAATGCGATCGCCACGAATAATATTCTAATCTAATCGCGCGATGCTACGGCACGACGGCAACTTGTTGCTGGCAAGCTGCTGTTGCACGCGTTCGACTCACGCCGCGAACACCTGACTGGCTATATAATAATTGCGTGTCCGCGCATCCTTATGTTTTTTTTTGCCGTCGGTTCGCGTATTGAAAGTTATGCCATGTTAATCGTATAACACGGCCACAACAATAATTTCGTTATGGGCTACGGTATCGTGTTTTTAGTACCGACCAACAGTGTACTACCTATTGTAGAATTCCGTAGGGTGGTCTTTTCTCGG
This sequence comes from Cinara cedri, assembly GCA_902439185.1. Classification (NCBI taxonomy): domain Eukaryota; kingdom Metazoa; phylum Arthropoda; class Insecta; order Hemiptera; family Aphididae; genus Cinara; species Cinara cedri. Next base: position 12,446 of record CABPRJ010000505.1, on the reverse strand, counting down.
AAAACGACGGAGACAGTGTCGTCATGCGTGTGTGTAACACCATTTTGTCTAGGTTTTTTTTTTTTTTTTTATTGGGTGTTTATGTGTTCGTTGGCTTTTGTGTATACACTGTGATATACACTACGTATATGGGCACGGGCAACACAATACCGTGTCCCTAATTGTACCAGCTGTTCCGATATCCGAGTAGTCTCTGTAAAAGCACCGCGATGTTACAGTGAGAAATAACATTATTATTGTGTAATTAAATTGTTGCGAGCGTACGTCAGCATGCTGGCGCGCGCTCGGGAAAAACTCGAGAATATTATATCCTATACCTACATAATACTGTTACCTACCTAGTAGGTACCGTGACTCACTATATTCAGACAATTTATCCTCTCCTTTTACCCAAAGTAATATATTATTATACATCTCGGAATATTAATATGCTTGCGTGTCTGTGTGCGTGCGTATATTCGTAAACCGTATAATATAAATATACCTGCGGGCTGTGCGTGTGTGCGCGCGCGGTTAGTTTTTGTGTGTGGTGTGCGCGATCGAGTAGAAAAACCAGTTTTGTACGTATACATAATAATTGTAGACGGCCGTCTGAGGACCCGGTACATTCGACGAACACAAAACTCTACCTGCGGGGAGAGTGGGAGAACTGGCAACACACAGGAGGAGGCTGTTGACATCAGAAAACGACGACGGATACCTCAATACCTGTTACTACCCGTCCCCGTGTTACATTTAAAGACTGTTGTGTATAAGTTTCATTCTCCCGTTGTCGTTGGGTTAATTCTATCTATATATCCTTTGATTTTTCGCACTAAATTAAAGCGACCAATATTCTTGAAAATATATATCGTTCTATATAATATTATTATTATAATATATGTGTCCTCAATATAGATAGATATTAATAAAGGACAATGGCGTTTCCGATGCTGTCGGCGATAGCCGGCTTCATTAAGGTGCGTTACCTGGTGGACAAGGCCAACATCGACAATACTGTATTCAGAGCGCACTACCGTGTCACCACGGCGTTACTCTTCGGATGCTGCATATTGGTCACAGCTAATAATCTAATTGGTGAGTTTTATTATTATTAATAATAACCTAATACGAATTTGAAAATAAAATTTATTATTCGGAATAACAATCAATGGGCGAGAACGCTGCTTTATATTGTTGTTGTAATAAAGGAGGCAATTCCTTTCAATTGACCCTGGACCTATAAATAATAAGCAAGTGTTGGGTACCCTGGTAGAGTAGATTATTATTAATCATAAACACTAATTAATATTGCACGAGTTCAACGTAGTGATGTAATTACACAGATCTCATACCCCTTTCCCCAATTTTTTTTTAAATAAATTTAAGCATCATTATTATTATTATTTTTATTAAACTAACCAAAAACTACAAAATGTTTTCTTCAATATTTTAATTCTAAATTGTCTTCTAATGAATTATAAGTAAAACCAGCAACTATCAAAACGTAATACGATTATTAGTTTTTTTAAAATAGAATGAATTATTGATTTTATTTTTAGGTGATCCTATATCTTGTTTAACCGATGGTGCTATTCCGGAACATGTCATTAACACATTTTGCTGGATCACTCATACTTTTACATTGCCGGATAAAATCGGAAAAGGTCTTGGTACACAAGTAGCTCATCCTGGTGTAGCCAATTATGTTGATAATGAAGATCCAGTACGATACCATTCATATTACCAGTGGGTGCCTTTTATGCTATTTTTCCAAGGAATTCTTTTTTATGTGCCCCATATGCTATGGAAAAATTGGGAAGAAGGTAAAATCCGTATGATCACAGATGGTGTACGTGGCACCTCTATTGGGTCAAACACGGACAGAATATCTCGTCAACAACAATTAGTTAAATATCTTATTGATACGCTTCATATGCACAATGTCTACGCTTCAGGATATTTCTTATGTGAAGTAAATATTTTTAATAAAGAAATGAAATTTTTTTTAAATTTTAACTTGTAACATTTAATTCTATTTCTCAGGTATTAAACTTTTTGAACGTAATTGGAAACATGTTCCTTATTGACAGTTTTTTGGGAGGAGAATTTTTCACCTATGGTTCAAGAGTTTTACAATTTAGTCAAATGGATCAGGAAAATAGATATGATCCTATGGTTGCTGTTTTTCCAAGAGTGACTAAATGTACATTTCACAAATTTGGTCCATCTGGAACAATTCAAGAGCATGATGCACTTTGTGTATTAGCATTAAACATATTGAATGAAAAAATATATATAGTCTTATGGTTTTGGTTCATTATATTGGCAATTATATCTGCTATGGCTTTGGCATATAGTATAGCTGTGGTCACATTGCCTTCAATAAGAGAAACAATTTTGCTACGTCGCTTTAAATTTGGTACACCACAAACAGTTTCAGCACTTATTAGAAAAACACAAGTAAATATACTTTTATGAAAACTATTATATAAATATTTTTATTATCATATCCAATACAATAAAGATATAGAATTGATGTTACTAACAACCACATTGTACTAATAAATCTTTTAAACCTAATTAAATATTTTATTATATTTTAGGTGGGAGATTTCTTATTGCTGCACTTATTAGGCCAAAACATGAATATGATTGAGTTTAAAATAGTATTGGATGAACTAAGTTCACACCTTCATCATGGTAATAATTACCCAACTGCCCCTTCAACCTTGGAATTATCTCCAATATATCCTACAGATAAACTAAGACTTCATAAAGAAACTGAGGCTTAGACTTGATGAACAACATAAATCGGTGTATATTAATTATTAAGAAAAAAACATTTGGAGAAATTTTAAATCTCAAATTGTGTTCAATTTATTGTCGTGTTACTAAGAAAAACATTCCATTTGCATAAGAAAACATCAATTAATAAATTATGTAATTTAATAAACTTCTTAATGTCTAACTAGTATTTATACACAATAATTAGTATTAGGACAAAATTATTATTTTTAATTATGTATTTTATTTTAATATTCATTTTTTATAAGTTTTCTGTAGGTATTACAAATGATATCTAACTATTCCTACATAAATAAAATTACGTATAATATTTAAACAATTAAAAAGTAATTATATGAATATACTTTGGCGCTAATTAATGTAAACAAATATAATTTTAATTGTATTTAAATATTTAATAAGTTATTTTGATTTTAATTTGGAAGTACAACTTCTGTTAAAATTGTAATTGATTGTGATAAGATTTATTGTGAAATTTAATATGGACATATTAGTTAATTTATTTTTACACAATAAAAAAAAAAATGTAAAAATTGTCAATATCATACATGCGATTTATTGAAATCTCCCCATGTAATATTAATGATTTGATTTTACTTAATAATAAGTTTAAATGACAATTTTATGTATTAAAATAGACACTTTAATAAATTACTTAATAAAAAAATTTCTCATTGATAATTTTTATATAAAGACTACACAAACTTATTATTAATTTTTATTTTATTTTAGTATTTAGTATGATAAAAAAAATATTTTGATGATATAAATTTAAATCCATGTTCAAATTCAATTAAATGTTTATTATCCGATAAAAGGAAAACAAGAATATAGCAAGAGGACTCCCAAAATTTGATTTACAATAATGTAATAATGTACACCTAATGTTATAGATAATTAAAGACATATTCTTATATTACCCATATATATATAACTATTATCAAAGGAAATGGGGATATATTTTATTTGAATTGATAAGAAGTTAAAAATGTTTCAATATTAATTACATGTGTTCATATTTTTAAAATCTTAAAATCATGCAAAATAAAAATGGTATAATTCATCAATTCAATAGAATATGAAATTAATTTATAACTAGGTATTAACTAAAATAATATAAAAAAGTATGTAATTGTATAAACATCCAAACCTTATTTATTAATAATTACACATAAACCAAACAATTTTAACATTTCAAATAGCTCTAAGTAAGCATTTGTGTATTTATTTTGTGCAGTCATAAAAGTGCCAATGCCAAATTTATAATTTTAAAATATATATTTTGATCTTTTTGCACTTTAAGACATTTGTAGGTTTTTATGTTATTTAGGTGTTTTTTCAGACTTCTTACACTATTTCTTAATGAAATTACATTTATCAAAACGAAAATTATTAGTAAAAATGTTATTTTTTAGTGTTAAGAAGAAATGTTAAATTAAATCTTTTTAAAAATCAATCAATGTAATATACCAATTTATATTTAAGTTTGAATCCATTAACTTAAATTAAAAAACAATTACCTTTCGTTTAGTTGAATTATATACCATGATTAAAAGTAAAAATTTTATTAAGACAAAAAGTTTTTATTTTTTTGAATCTATCTTAAGTGCATAATAATATTAGTAACATAAATGCTTGCATATTATGTGTTGTATTTTTTAGAGCTACATGTTCTCTGCCCTAGCTAAGTAACTAAAAAAAAAAACCCAGAATACTTTGGAAATCGTATTACTCTACGAAATATTAAAAGTGCTAATATTATTTGATATTTGGTTAAAATTTCAGGCCTCTATCGAAATTGTTCATTGAATCGCAACAAAAAATTGAAATTAACAGAAATATCTATTTACAAGCAGACAAATGTGATGACCAACAAGATTAAGCAAATTTTTTTGAGAGATAAAAGATAATATTGTTTAACTTAAATCTAATGAAACTGCGTTTTTAATAGAAATCAATATGAGATTGTGGCTGATAGACGGTCACATCACTAATATCTGTAAATTAAACTTTGTGTGAACATTCCTGTCTTTTCACCAATATTAAAAGCAGTAGAAAGAAAATCAGAAAAATGAAATTCAATTAGATAAAATATACCAACATTAATCATCCCCGATGTTGATAGTAAGAATAAAATGTTGAACAACACAGTCCGATACTGATTATTTCTCACTTAGGACATTATACATTATATATAATACTTATGGTTAAAGTGACCCCCTATCACACGCAACATTCAGGTTGAATATTACTCATTTACACTACTATTCTTATTGCTATATTGTAACGAAAAAAAGGTCGGTTTTTATTTCACTTTCATTATCTAATTTATTGAACCAGCTGCATTTCATATATTATTTGATATTTTGAAATTTAATAACAACAATAATTTTCAAATGCCAATTGTGTTTTATACAGTGTGTCCCACTTTGTTCGACTGATTGTTTTAGAGTTGTTAGTATTAAATTTTTTTTAAATTTTTTTTTTTAATCAGTAAAAATACATTTTTAGAAAGAAAAAATTTTTTTTTTATTTATTTACTTTACAAAATTATTGAATTAGCCATTTTGTAAAAGATATTATTCTAAAAATTTTAATGTATCACACATTCATATCCGATGAAAAAAAGTGTGAAAATAATATTCAATAAACTACTGTTGCGATAAGGAATTACCGTGTGGCGATTGTGATTATTATTAAATATTAATTGTTTTCACATTTGTAGAAATTAAAATGGCTATTACTAAGAAATTATTCATCGGATATGAATGTGTAATACATTAAAATTTCCAAATCGATGTACCCTTCGAAGAGAAACATACAGAAAAAAAAAATTGAAAAATATTTATTAATAACAGCTCTACAAAAATCCGTCGAACATAGTGGAACACATTGTATGTTATTTAAATAATATTTAGTACTTGTATAGTAATACTATAATATGCGATTTTTAAAACTTCCTTCAAGTATAACTGTTTAATGTTTTATTTTTAAAGTTAGGCTACTAATAAAAAAAAAAAAAATATTTGTAAAGTTTTATATAAGATATTTAATATTAAGATAAATCATAGCATGACTATAAAAAAAACTAGTTTTCATTACACATTCTTAAACTTAACCCTAGCCAGCTGTTCTCAACCAATTCATAAGAATTTATTTGGCATTATAATCATTGATCAGTGAATATGGAAGAAATTAAGACAAATCAACTGAATAAGTCACTAAATATTTTATCAACACCAATTTGCATATTTTATTAAATAGAGTAAGTACTAATAGTAATACATTTAAATAAGGGCTAATACTGGAGACACAGATACATCCCTATTGCAAGTAGAAATTAAGAGGACAGAATACTTAAGATAAGACAATATAGGAAAATTTTCATCAAAATTTGATATTAAAAGTATTCTGAAAAATAAACTTTATTAAACCTAAATTTTTTTTTTTGCCCACCAAGTATGACTTATCATGAATCTCTTGTTAAATTTTCAAGCATTTTTGTTTAGGCAAACAATTTTATTTACGGAGTACCTTACAAAAAAATGTATGCAAAATCTCAAAAAAATTAAATGTCTATAAATAGCTCAAATGTTTTGAAAATTTGATCACATAAGTTTTCTGTTAAAATTGTAAGCCTCTACAAATATTATTAAGTGAAATATGACAAAAATATAAAATTAATAATGATATTATTTTTCTGTTTGTTTTTTTTTTTTATATCGGTTTTGCTCAATTATTAAAAAAAGTTCTCGGAAAATCAAAAAATGACTTTCTACCTACCAACTAGGATAAAAATGCAACAAAAAGGTCTCTTGACATTAGGTTTTTCTATTGGAGCAATAGTTCTGGTAGAAAACATAAAGCATACAAATTTAAAATAATATAATCTTATGCTGTAAATTTGTTTACATTCCAGTTTTTCCAAATTATCATGAAATCTACTTGAAAAATTTTCACAGTAACACCTAAACATAATTTCCTTTCAGAGAAGTTGCTACACATGATACATCGGAGCAAGATTTCTGGTAGCAATTTTGTATACAGTAAAAAAATTAACATCACTACAAACCAATACATTTCACACTACACTTTGAAACTAAAATATAAATTCAAAACCTTAAAAAAACAGTAATATTGGTTTAAAAGTTATTTTTAAATTATAAGTAGATTTAGGGTCTAGTCTATCTTTGATAAGTTATCTACCAAATTGTTTATTATTTGTTAAAACCGATAAAAATATTGAAAAGGGACCGGGAAAATGTCCAATTGTATTTTATATAATATTTAAAATTAAATAAATTTAAAATACCACATTCCAGTATACAGTGTGTTCAACAGATTTTTCTTGCGCTGTTAATATTAAATTTTTATTTTCCTCCCCTAAATACAAAAAAATTATAATAATAACTTTATTTATTCACTTTACACAATTTTCAAAAGTCATTTTATAAAAAATATTATTCAAAAATTTTTAATGTATCACACATTTAACCTGATATTCATATTCATATTCAATAAAATAACACATTATACGATAAGGAATTACTTTCAGCATGCTAATTGTTTACCTTATATTGACTATTAATTGATTTCACACTTATTTTCTAGAAATTAAAAAGACTGTAATTAAAGAACTATTAATCGTATATGAATGTGATGTATACAAATTTTTAGAATATTTTTTAAAAAAATGACTCTTAAATATTTTCTAAAGTAAACAAATAAAAAGTTATTTTAATTTTGTGTTTAGGGGATAAAAATACAAATTTAATTTTTCTCCAAATTAATATTTCCCATGAAGAGAAACTGATTGAAAAAAAAAATGTAATATTAACAGTGCTAGAAAAAAACACTATTATACAATATAAAGATTCGCGTAAAATTTGAATATGAAGTAAATGGCTTATAATTTGTATTATTATTTACTATTTTTAAAAATAATAAAATACAACGAAATAACTAATAAAAAAAAAATTGTATGGGGCACGTGTCCAGCATTGGTATTATATCTTTGGAAGTACAATTTAATATAATAGTAAAATTAATTATCGTGCAATTATTCCTATTTACCTGTTTCCCCAATCTATTTTTGCAGTTATCTTCAATTTCAGTTCCCTTGTTTGGTCTTGAGTTAATGTCCCAGTTAACAATTGTTTTCTCCATTCCAATAATTCTCGCATTACTTTTCGTAGTGTAGTGAACTTATACGTTTCGCGTTCCTAAAAATATAAATATTATCATTAAAAATAATCAACATACATTAGAATGTTCATTTTAAACATAAACTAATTCAAAAGTATAAAATTGAATTAAATTCATTTTTTTCTATATATATTAAAACAAATACAATAGGTAAATATAAACAATTAAAAATCTCCAATTTTTATATCAATTATCACTTTTAAATATTATGTTTTATTATATCTTAAAATTATAAAATGGACTGGAAAACTAAAATAGGTGCATAGTAACATCCATCAAACATACTGAATAGTATATTAATTACAACCTCAAGACATTTGATAATTTATTGATAAATCTATATTTATTTTTTAGAAATTATTTACCTAGTCCATAGATATAATTTTACAATTTTTATAATAATTAAAATTTCTTTAATGCTTTGAGTTAGATATTTATTGAATGTTTTAAATTTCTAGTTCCATTATTTATTTATTATTTTAATCACCTGAAAACCAATGATTAAATTAGTTTTATCAATTAATAGCTTTAATTTTGTCATACATTTTTAACACTGAAACTGTTGTTAATTATATGGTATGATGTAGACAAAATAATATTTATTATCAATTGAGTTTTTTGACATACCACATATAATGACTTCCATATACAATTCCAATCACGTAAAACCATTGATACCTCTCTAACAACTGAATCTTCTAATGGTATAGCTGTTTCAAAGCTTCTATAATTTAATATTATAATTGAAATAGGTAACCAAATATAATATTTATTATTTTAAAATAAATATTTACCCTTCATTTTCTACTCTGAATGGTTTCAAATGGATGTATGTTGATGGAAATATACCCTAATTTGTAAATAAAACATTGTAAATATTTATTATAGATAATATTATAATATAATTGTTATTCAATTATTAATTAGTATTATGGCTCACCTTAACAGATCGATTTTTAGTAATGAATCCTCTGTACCAACCTGAATGATAAATACAATGACATTAAAACATGATGAATTAATTTTAAAAACTGCATAAACCTACCACAACATTGTTCAAGGATCTGAACAGTATCTCCAATTTCAAGATGTAGGCCATATGGATTATCGCCATGCCAGTTATATATTACTGAACATAGAATTTATAAATTATATTAAATTAGAATTAAAATATTTTCATTCACAAAAGATTATTTAAAAACAACTTACCAACTCCATATTTGTTTGTTTTTGTGGGAGTCCACATGTCTATTATCGGAAGATCAAACTAAAGTTTTAATTAAGTCATATTTTTCAAGTTTTATAAAATCGGTAAATTAAACAAAAAAAAAACGGTAAAGATGAAAAGTTGGACTTGGTTGTTTTTTGTAAAATCAATTATTTTAGTTTTGTTTACATTTCCTTTTAATTTTTATCATACTCACGGGGGTGGAGCTGCTAAGATAAGAGATTGTACGCAGTTTCATACATTTTACTATTTTAGTTATACGTTGGAAGAAAAAGTAAGTTAAAACGGTTTAAAAATAATTAAAAATTAAGTAAATGTAAGTAGAAAATTTAAAGGTCGGTTATATCTTATATATTAGCGTTATTTAAATTAAATTCTAAATTCAACGTTTTCATCTAGTCAGTGCACTATCTACCTACCAGTGGCTAAGCCAGAATTTGAAATAGGAGGGGGTAAAAGTCAAACATTTTTAAAAAAATATACTCTACAATAAACAATAATATTTTTTAATTGCTATAATAATTATTTAGATAAATATTAAAAAAATTAAATATTTTAATTTATTACTATTCATTTTGACCAGTTAAATATTAATAAACGTCGATGTGATATTAAAGAAAAAACTTGTATAACTTCTGTGATTTTTTCTGATTTGTTTATCTTTGTTATCGCTTACCCTTTAATTCTATCTTCATTTATTGTTGATCGCAAATAATTTTTCAATAATTTTAGAGTGGAAGATGTGCATTCTGGTGTTTCTGATGTTAGCGGTAATGTAAATAATTGAAGTAACAATTTCACAATACAATAGTTACAATAACGTAGGTAATTGTTTCTATACAGGACGTACTTTTTGGCGACCAAGGGCAACAACATTTTGGCGCCCCCAACTTTGCTTATGATTAATTTTATAACTACTTAAGTAGTTATACTAATTATAGGAATTTATGGTATCTACTTTAGTATTTAGATAAAAACAAACCATTTAAAAATATATAAAAAGACTGACATACTTCACACGTGAACGCAACCAGTTGTAGGTGGGAAGCTAGGAATGTAGGATACAGACGGGAATTTACTGTACATCTGTAAACAACGATAAATCATTGCTGACGAAAATCGATTCTGAGCGGAGTTTAGTTGATAGTGATGATTTGTCAACACTATATATATCATATTATGGTCAAAAATTAAATAGGCATTAAAAATTTTCTTTAAAAATATTGTGCTGATTTTCGTTTTACTAAAATATTTCTTAAATTTTCTTGTTTTTCCTCAGAAATGATGCACGAATACGATTGAAATAATTTTCAGCTAATTTGGAAGCAAAAATGTTGTCTTTTACTTTATCGGCAATAGCTCACAGACCATTTTCTAGTTGAAGAGGTGGGATTTTTTCTCTATGTCTAGTGAAACTTTGGGTTGTTTTCCAAAGTAAGCCGTTATCAGGTTGTAAAAATTTCATACACAATTAAAACTATTCAGATTTATGCTTATAAAGTTTACATTTTAAAAGATTTTTTAGATAAAATAAACTTTTTTTATGACTAGGCGATCATGTATTTTACCATTTGGCTGGAGAACGACGTTTATTTACGATTAGGGAAGGCTTGAGGAAGAATTTGAATGATGCGGCTTGATAGGAGATGAAGCCCGTAGTAGCTGCTTGTTGGATTGTTAAAACATTATATTTTGTTGCATTTTCGACATCAGAATAAGTGGTACTTTTAGATTAATATTTTAGACCAATTTATATTTGAATTTATCCCGATCGATGGGTCCAATTGTTAGAGAAGGTTTAGAGTTTAATATCACGTCGCCAGCTATAGATAAAAGTATTGGAAAGTGATCACTCGATAAATCACATATATTTTTGATATTGGTATTAATGTGATTGGGGATTTTGGAAATAAAAAAATCAAGTTTTTCGGATAGCCTATTTGAATGGATTGGCCAGTATGGTGGATTGAGCGGGGAAATAAATGATACATGATTTTTGATTGAGAATCTATAGAAAGCAGATCCTCTTTGGTCTGGGGTACTGCTTCCCCAAAGTGTATTTCGAGTTGAGGTTTCTTCGCCTTTGAAATTTGAATTAAACTTTGATATCCAATTTTTCCAATTAGACCAGGGACTTGACTCAATTTCAAATTAACATTTTGCACTGCATCGATTGCATGACTAAGTAAAATATTTTTTGCTTCAAGACTGGTAAATTCTATCAGGTAAAAATCCAAAATGTGATTTGATAAATACTAAATTTGCCGCAAGGCTTGCTTCAGAAAAATAGCGTCTTCTTTATTCAAAGAGTCGACAATAGATTTAATAATTTCAAGGTGTTCACAGTAATAAACAGCGGCTCTTATCCACGTCCCCCATCTTGTTAAAATAGGTGCTGGCGGTAGTAGAATATTGGGCGCTTTGTCTTTAAATATTGCAATACGATTAGGCGCCTTCAAAAATATTTTTTTGACATTTACGATGATTTTATCGACTTTGCAATAATTTACACGATTTTTTTCAGCAATAAGATGAAGCCCGTGCACAATATAAGTAACGTGAATAACTTTAGGGTAAAATACTTGAATTGAATTCCCGGATTTCACCATATAAGACGCCGCATCACTTAAAAACAATAGGACGTCGTCGTGACGCACTTCTTCTAGCCACAATAGATGCATTGAATTATCAAATAATTTCGCAATAGTCGAATGATTAGCTTTGGTCAGTACTTCGGAAAAATGTTTGGCCTGGATCATCGGTTTCAAGAGTACCGATTACTACGTTTGCAATGGATCGGCCTAATGAGTCGGTGGTCTCATCTATTGATACCCAGATCTTTTTACCAGTGATACCATTTCTAATTTTATTTATAGTTTCAGAATAAATTTCATCGACATGGCATTTACGTAAAGTAGTAATGGCCGGAATTTGTTTCCCCGTATATTTTTCCAAAAATTGTTTGAATTGAACGTTACCTAGCTTATTAAGTGGTATGTTGGCTGATAGCATTGTAGAACATGTCTTTATTGAAAGATGATTTTTTAGAATTACTCACCAATTGTTGAACTTTTCTCAATTCAAGTACATTTTGGTTTTTTCTTTACGCATGATCGAATTTTTGTGTTTGTCTGTATTAATGTGTTGCATAACATTAAGCCGTTTTTCACTCCCTACTTTAACGTCACAATATTTATAGTACAGGACTTTACCATCGATCGAAAAC